>JAEQBH010006463.1:0-80552 GCA_016808115.1 Tetrastigma voinierianum
TAATATTTTATATTTTGATCTCTTTGATTAACTAAAATTTTAAAATAGATCGTTATATCGAAAAAGGGAATATTTTCACAAAAAGTGAAATAATAATAATAACAATAAAAGATTCAATCAATCCAAAATCAGAAAAAAAAATTTCCTTTCTGAACATTACCAAATTGATGGTTTTCCCAATTTTAAATTAATGTGAATAACCGTTCCCTTTTAATATAAATTAAAATTTTGAATTACTAATTTATAGTAGTAATTTGAACACAACATTTATAGTAGTAGTAGTGGCAGAAAGAGACTGAGCACGGAGGACTCACTACAAGAAAAATTGGAATTAGAGATTACACTTATCCGTCTCTAAATAGAGACGGATTAGAGACGGATTGCATACAAATTAATTGGAGACGGGATTTTTATCTTCTTAGACGATGATTTCCGTCCCGCATTTGAGACGACCCGAGACGAATCATCGCTCTATTTAGAGACGTAAACAGACTGACACTTCGCCTCCAATCGTATGGAAAACTGGCTCTTTGATTGTGAGACGAGTTCCAGATTTTACATAGAGACGAAATGAATTCGTCTCAAATTGGGATTTTAAATCATTCCGTCTCTATTTAGAGACTAACTTTCCGTCAGAAGATTCCAGAAGGGAAAATTCCAATTTTCTCGTAAAGGGCAAAATTGTAATTTCGTAAAATCCAGAATTTTTCTAGATCTCGATGACAAACGGACATCTCCGCTGAACTCGCCTCACAAATTTGGCCAACACGCCGAATTTCGCCGGATTCCGCGGTCGGATTTCGCGCGCCGAGAAGGTGGGGTGTCGAATGACACACATACGTGACGCCATTACGGCATCCTAAGAGAGCGACACTTGGCAAGCGCCATGTGGTCCACTCTGAAAGCATGGCTCACAATTAGCCATGTGTAAAGGAATCCCAATGGCTCACAACGAGCCACTGAAAGTGCATGACGCCAGTTAATAAGCACCAAGCAAGAATAAACATGGAAAAGAGATAGCCACACAAATGGGTAGAGGAATGAGGAGGGTTTACCCTTTGACTCATACGCTAAGACGATTCAAAAGTGGCAGAAACTATAAAGAGGAGTATCAGAAGAGAAGAGAAATGAAAGAGGTGAGATTTATAAATGAGAAAATGGAATAGAAAGGCAAAAAGGAAGAAAATGAGGAAAGAGGGAAAAGAGGGAAACGGTTCTGGGAGAGAGTACGAGGAAAAGGAGAAAGGAGGAAGGGTAAAGAAGATTTTCCTTGCTCGCGGTCGACGCTCTACAATTCGAGTATTAAAAGTTGAAAATGCAAAGGATCTATCACGCGGTGATATCAAAAAGTTGGAGTTTCACAACTCCAAGAGTGTGGTGATATTTCCTACTTGTTTACTTCTTTAGCTTCCAAAGGCTTTATAAATGGTAGGGCTGCTTAGGAGGGCCGTTAAAAGGCCATGTAAATTAGTTCCAGCCTTGGGACTAAGGTATGAATTTCATGACCTATTTACCTGACCGTGGAAGTTGGGGGAGTTGAACTAGAAATCAAAAGTTTCAGTGTCGTGGTTTGTTGTTGTGTAGTGGGCCACTTTATTGGAACCGATTGGTCTATGTTTGTGAAGGGACGTGAAGTGCCCCGCTGAATGGTCCTAATTTTGAGACTCAGTGTGTTATGGTTTGCTTGACAATACATGGTGAAATGAAGTTGATGCATGCTATTTGATGTATTAACATGGTTTGCATGGAGTGTATATTATATGTAAATTATAATTTTAAGGTTTGTAAATGTTACATGTAGTGCGCATTCATGCATGTATCATGAGGAAAATGTATTGCATCATGCATTACATATATGCACATCACATCGCTACGCCCTGTGTGGGCGTTAGGTGGGTTTATTCACCAACATTGGTGAATGGGTCGTGAACTCGGGGAAAAATGGGACAAAGTCCAAGGTAGAGATTCACGAGTGTGTAAATGATCAAAATGATAAATTACATGTTTTGGGCGGAGCAAGGGGTAGATCCCCCCCTAGGGTGAAAGTCCCAAATGTTATTCACTGCTAGACATGAATCCAACGATGTAAGTTCGCAAAAATGCTGAAAAGCGCGCATACGTCCCACGGTGTAAACCCTAAACTGCGCCCATAAAATAAAGGAAAAAGAATTTGATAAATAAAATTGAGGGTCTCCAATTGCTTTAGTCAAAGGCAGGATCGGTTTTATTCACACTCATCCCAGTGTGAGGGAGTTTGGCCGGGACTCAAAGCTGTGAGCATGAGGCCTGATCTCACGCATTGCATATTTCATATAATAAGAATAATTGTATGGAATGTGATTTATCTGCTTATAAGGTACGCCATCAAGGCATTTTAAAAGCGGAGTAACCTCGAGGAAAATTCTACCGGGCTTTGCTCACCTCACGCTGGACCCCCTCGTGCACAAAAAGGACTATCCAGTGGAGACTCGTGACGCAAAAGAGGTAGTTTTTGGAGAAGAAAGTCGAAATGTGGCTTTAAGTAAATATTTTTAGAAATATGTATAAATCTTTTTAGAACAAGCATGAAAACTATGAGAATATAAATGCAAAGGCTTATTTCTGAGTATTGGCTTCAGGGCCCAAGAGGCTATATTTTATCAGTATGCCTCGTGGATACGAGATGTATAGATTTTTCTCGCAGTTGACGGTAGTCAACCACCCCCTGTGTTCGGGGGCGCTACACCGTCTCTAAATCAAAGATGATTTTATTCCGGTCGAATAGAGACGTGAAATTATTCGGCCTATTTCCGCTCTAAATAGAGACTAATGATTTGCCTCAAATTGGGATTCGAAATCTGCCCTGATTCTATTTAGAGATCTAAATAGAGACGGAAAGTTCCGTCTTTGAATTCTATTTCTAATTATTGACCTTCTAAAAAAAAAGTATGAGACTAAAAAATTCAAAATCTCTTTGTCCCTCAAAACAATCTAGGTTTTATCCCCATATTTGTTTTATTTTAGAAAACCTATTTGTTCATCTATCTTTCATTCTATATATCATGTATTTTTTTTTTCACTTTTATAAGTAATGAAAAACACAAAATGAAAAAAGAACTAAATAATTTGTTTATAAATAGAAAGTCTAGAATCCCAACATATACTAGTTAGCTCAATTGAAAAACATATACCCTATAATAACAATAAATTAGAAAATGGTCTAAAATTTTCCCCACATCATATCCAAGGAAAAAAAAAACTCTTGCACATATGCACAAATAAATTATAAATTAATCATTTTAGTTTTAAGAAATGAATTAATTGCTTCTTTCTTAATTCAAACTAATTACTTTGTGTTTTTTTGTCTATTATTGTTGAATAATATGATTAATTTAAAATTTTCATTTTTAACAATAAATGTCAAATTTGTCTATCAATCTTATATATATATATATATATATATATATATATATATATATATATATATATATATATATATATATATATATATAGTATATATATATGTTATATATATATATATATATATATATATATATATAGTATATATATATATATATATATATATATATATATTATTTTTCAAAAAAATGTTTGAGAGAAAATAAAATGAATAAAAAGAATGGAATATATAATTAGTTTTTGAAATAGAAATAACTAATTAATTTACTCGAATATGAACTTTATCTCTTTTTTTTTTTCAAAAAAAAATAAAATAGACAAAAAAGAACTTTCAAGAAAGGGGATATATATTTAAAACATGTTAGAAATAGAAATCGAGGTAGTTAAATGATTAATTACTAACTTTCATTTAATTAGAATTAGAAATTGAGGTAGTTAAAAATATTCAAATTAAATAAAACGATTATCACTAATTTTTAAATTACTGCTTTTACCTTTATGTACGTATCAATGTAATTCTTTGGATAATATTTTTTATTTATTTTTATATTTCATGTTTATTAAATTCCAAAATATAAAAGTATAAAAAAATAAAATAAAACTAAATCATAAATAAAAGTATTATGAATATATATATATATATATATATATATATATATATATATATATATATATATATATATATATATATATATATATTATACAAAAATAAAATTTTAATAAAAAGAATAAAAAATAATGCTGAATAAATAAAATTTAAAAATATATTTAGTAGATTTTCCAAATAAGTGAAAATAATATTTTATATTATCAAATTAATTAAAATAAGAAATTAAAAACAAAAATTTGTGCAATTTAAAAAAAGAGATAGACTATTAGATAGGTTGATGAAATTGAGGGGTAGGGAGGGTGCCTAGGTGTTAGGGAATAGGTGCTGGGGTAGGTTCTTTGTTAAGGCAAAAATTAATTTGTTAAATATATTTTTGTTTCATTAAGTTATATAATATTATGTTTAATTTTAATAGTTTAATGGACCCTTTATTAAATAAATAAAGACAAGACGTACTATCCTTAAGCATAATTCCCTATAAATCTTTTTAGTAGGTTGTGTAGAGGCTACTTTGCAAACTGCAAGATAAGATAAATTAGATGTTTATAATTCTCAATTTCCATCCAAAGATATAATATATTATTATTTTAATATGGTGGTGGTCGGATTTTAGAAGGATGAAGAGACGTGATATTGTGATAATGTTGGTTCATGTGACTTGGTTGGGCAATTATTTGTAAAATGTTTGGTTTTACAAATAAAAAATTATAAAAACAAATAATTAACCCGTAAACTAATTTTGTTGTTTTCCTCCACTTTTCTATTATTATAATTCATTTTCTATTTTGTTCTTCATTTTTTATTAAAAAACTTTTAGAACCAAATATAATTCTGGAAATCAAATAAATTTAATATTAGATTTGAATATAAGTAAAAACATAGTTCCAGGATGCTTTTATAATATTATATTATGCTGAATTATTATTTTGGAAACAATTACAATCTAAATGCATTCAAAATTCTTGAGAAGTCTTCTGAACGCCTTATTACGGTTTAAAACCACTCTAACTTTCCTTTACATTCACATTACTTGGAACAAGCATTACATAAATAGAATTTTAATTGAAATAATCTACACAAGCTAAAAATAAGTGAAAAATACAGTTAAAAATCTTGAATTTTTGAGACTTTTATATTTATATCTTGAACAAAAAAATTGATTTTTAATTATACAAACTTCTCTATTTTAATTGTACTTTTAGATTTGATAACTCGAACCTCCGCAACATTCTATGTGCATTGCAAAACATGGAGCTGCTACCGATCAGCGCCAGGACCCACCTCATACCGCAAGCGACATCGTTTTGAAGCGAAGAAGATGATGTCGAGTTCGTTATCGATCATGGCGAAGATGATCGTATGAAATCCGTGGAGGTGACGGTTGTCCATGGATCTCACTCTTCAAGCGGAGGAGGTGGCCGTGGGAGGGAGTTTTCCTGGGAGGCGTAGGAATACTTAACAATTTTTATTATTATTCAAATGTCGTTCATTCTCATTATTTTTTCAAAACGGTAATCTAATTTATTATATTATTGGTTCACAAGAAAAACTCAATGAATATGATGTGACGGTATATATGATATATATGGCAGATATGCGATATGTGGTTTAAAGTTTGAAATAGTTTTTTTATTTCGGCCTTGAATCAAAGTTTTTAACTTCACATCTTTAATAAAATATCATATATATGGTATTCATTTGAATATCCTTCAAAAAATCCAAAAATATTTTCCTCGTAGAAAAAGTTCAAATCGGTAATTTTGTTATTAAACGATATTTGCTACAATGGTGTCATCCAAATTAATGATTCAATTTAGACACACTCACGTAATGGTTTTTTTTGTTTACTCATAATAGAAATATTACTTATATGTCCAGCGTGTATGGATAAAAGGGAGAAAAAGGAACAAGGAGGGACGTGTAAAATATGGTTTTATTGTTGTCGGTAAAACAAATTTTGCTTTATATTATTTATACATTATTAAAGTTTTCCTTTAATAAAAATAATAATATAGATAGGTTATATATATATATATATATATATATATATATATAGGATAGGTTTGTATATGGATAAACTACACTTCAGAACCCTTACTAATTATAGATACCCCACCTACCGTCCCAACATCAAGTAAGTTGACTATCTTACTCCTTCTTAAGAAATGAAAAAGCCAGTAAGGTCTATAAACAAATTCTTCATAATGTATTAAAATGTTTATTTTAATAATTATTCACTATTTATTTTTTCCGTGTGTGGTTGTCGCCGCCTTGGTGTAATGGTGGCTGTGTCAGTTCCCATTACAACGGTTTGGTTTTCTTAGACATTTATTTGTGTTTATGCAATTTGAACGAGTAAAGTATATACACCGAGAAAAATCAAATCAATGGTCGCTTATATGCTATAAAATCAGTTAAAGGTATTCTAGCCATAGTTAGTAATATTAAATGTATAGACTCAATTATCAAATATATAGGCTTAAAGTTGTTTCATTATGCTATTAACCTGGATGTTGTTTCATCCTTTATGGTTTTTAGAGGTTTTGATTATGCGTTGTTATGAGTCTCCAGTCTCTAGTCTCCACTCAGGGAAGGAAAACAAAAAAAAAGCGCGTTTTCCATTTCCTTGCTTGTGCCACGTGTTTCTTTCACATGATTTGGCCGGGATGTAATTATTAATTATAATAATGGTTTGCATTTTCCAAGACACTTTCTAAACTCGTGATCTCGCCGCTTTGGCCGATTATATTCTACTTACTAACGCCTTTAATTATTACACATATTAATACCGTGACGCCTAAACCCGGGGTCCGCTGACTACCCACAATCCCATGGAATACAAGTGGATGCCTGCCACCCAAGTCACTCAAACCCGGCGTAGTCTCCCTTTGCACTGAGAGCTTCCCACCTGGCGCAACACTCCGCATAACTCCGTCCCCAAACAAACAATCTGGCCAACATGAGTAAAATCACCACTGAGGGCCCAATAACTATACTCATCATGATACAACAACTATATCCAATAGTTTCAAAAGAGTTAATCAATTCTCTTTTATACAACACATATATTAAAATTGGAGAATTCTAATACATGTATACATCACAAAACCAAAGCCACAATCCGGCTTTTCTTCTAACCCGCCCCAGATTTATCCGCTCTCGTGCGCCTCCCCGTACCTAAAAATATGTTCCCCGACAGGCGAACTAATGCTCAAGAGTGGAATCCCTGCTGGCCGCCTCCACCTAAGTGCATATGCAATGCTCCAAAAATAAAACACATATCTGCCAAATGCATGATCCTACTTGAATGTCTAACTCATCATCTCGTACCCGAGTCCTCACCGACTCCCTCACACCTGCCTAAGCCATGTATGAGAAAACTAGTTTCAAACAAAGTTATTTGTTTATATTTGTGGTCTACCCTCCGATCTAAGTAGTGGACTGTCTCCGATGTTATATTTAGTGGACTACCCTCCGAGATATATCAATTGGGCCGTCTCCGACGATTGATATTTTATATGTGGACTACCCTCCGATGTATATCAATCAGCCATTCGACGATTGATATTTTTAGTAATGGATCACTCCGATCATTATTATTATTTCTAGACAACCTCCGAGATATTTTACATTTACTAGTCTACCAAATGTTTCTCTTAAGAAACTACCTCATGCACTCACCCTATCTCTTAGGGTGCCTCAAAGGCATATGAAATGCAATGTATGCCATTTCAATAACTCATATAACACATGCAAATATATCACCATGCATATATTCATTATTAAATTTTAAATCACACAAACATGTCATGTAATTCTCACATTTCACACCAAAATTAGCTCACTTGGGCTAATTATCAAACACGAAAATTCAACTTGAATTACCTACCAAACACATTTTAACACAAAAATTTATTTTAGAACATCGCTTCGGGAACAAGAAACCCTCGTTACCGGCTTTCAAAGCACAAATTATCGGTTCTCGTGGTGAACCCGGGTTTCACGGTCATTTCCAGCCTCCTACAAACCAATACATGATTTATTGAACAATTCATCACACATTTAACCCAAACAGTCCGTAAAACTGATACGGACTGTTCGTGGGTCTCAAATCCAAGCATTTCGATTCCAAGGTTTGGAACCGATCAAACGGCCGTTCAAGGCCTCAACCAACCGAAACATTAACATAGTACTTAAACGAAGAATAAAACCCAAGTAGGAGAAACCTCTACCTCACGGAGTTTGTCAAAACTCCTCAAACCCGGCAATCCATGATAGCTGCCTCCGTAGAGCAAATCTTCCTTCTTGTCCCTAAGATCGTCGATCATGATCGCCTCGTATTTCTAGAGAGAATGAAGACTCTCCTCACTAAAACCACCATTGTTGACCTCACGCCCCTTTCTTTCCAATTCACGCTTTGTCTTTGGCCTGTTGAGAAGAAGAGTCATGTACACTATTTTGTCATTGTGATCTAAATCAAATTCCAAAATTACCATTATGTCCCCTTCATTTCTCAGCATGGACATTCTAATACATCACTGGCCCATTCATCATTTCTCTACTGCCACTTATGGCAAGAGTACTTGTTATATGTAATCTTCAGTGCATTTAAAATTGTTTACATCATCTAACTCATGATGTTCGAAAAACGTAAATTTCCCGATTGTTCTGCACTCAAGAAATTTTACGTGCTAGCTATATTTTACGTAGACGATCTCCAACGGAAACTGCTTTGTTATCCGAGATCTAGAGAATAAATTTTGGATTTTTAATCGAAATCACAATTTTAACATAAATTACTAATTTGCCCTTTTCCATAAATTGGAATTTCTCGGGTCTTACATTACCATTTCACTTCATTTGACTTCTTCGCTCTTCACCTTCTCCACTCACGATTGTTTTTTATTATACATTAACCCTTTAAAAGGGGGAAAAAGAAAAAAAAAATTACAAATCTATCACACATTTCTTCACATGCTAAACGCATGGTTAGTTTTTAATATAAGAAAAAAATTTTATAATAATATTTTAATTGTGTGATCACATTATATACATTTTGTTTTCAACTCACACGAACAAAGTTCGGGGAAAGAAGCCTACATACTATGTGAGAGTTTTATTCGCAATCATACTAAAAGGAGTGATGGCTCATTCACAATGAGAAGCCAAAGCTTTGAATGTTAGCATCTTAATTAAAAATTTAATGTTTTATTATATTAATAGTTAATTTTTCACATTAAATTTATAAATTCTAATGTGATGTGTTGTTGAATGCAGGATGATTTCATCCAACTACTGAGGAGATGTCCCAACTGCAGGAGGAATGTCTAACCTCATTCGCTGATGACAATGAAATTTTTGTTAAAAATGTCGAGGGAGTGAAGAAATCGAGACTATATAGTATTGGCTCTAAAATATCAACATATTGTAGCATTGCCTCTTTTAGTGGAACTTCACTACACAGTCAGCTATGAGTTAGAGGATAAATTGCAAATTTCAGTGTGAAGAAAAATAAGTTGTTACGTGATCGCTTAAGGATTTGTAAGACTAAAGACCAAAAATACAAGAGCGAAATGAAAACGCAGGAGGAGATGCGTAAAACAAATGCGTGAGGAGTATGTAAACAAATGCAGGAGATGCAAAGACGTGATGCAAGAGTGTATGAAACATCACACCGCTTTTTTTCGTGGTGACGATGATCAGTAGCTACATTTGACACTAATATTACCATTTTGTTATTTAAGAATACTATTGATTTTATAATTAATTAAAAGTATTGTGTATTTGAACTTATTTAATGATATCTATTAACTTAACTATTAAGCTACATCTTAACATTTCATATAATTGGCTTCAATGACAATAAGATCTATAAGAAAAAGTCAAGACATGTCAACAAAAAATATTAAAAGGAGTATAGACGTGTAATAGAATTTTCTCGTCGATTGTGAGACTAATGCCGCGGCCCGATCGTAGACTAATTTGAGATCGAAAATTCCCGTCATCAGAGATTTAAATCATTCCGCCTTTGAAGAGAGACGAAATTCTGAGACCAAAATTTCCATCTCTAATAGAGACTTGAATGAAATTGCCGATCAGAGACGGAAACAGTCTCACTTCGATCGTACGACTTGAGACAAAAATTCGCCTTTAATCGGGAGATGATTTTGATTCCGCCTCTTGAGACGCAAACGATTCCGCTGGCCAAGAGACGGAATCATCCGTCTCTAATCGAGACGGAATCCATCCGCCTGCTCGTAGATCTAATTTGAGATCAAAATTCCGCCTCCGACAGAGACGTGGACCAATCCGCCTCTCGGTCGTAGACTAATTTAAGATCGAAAATTCCGCCTCGGTCGGGGAGACGGACCAATTTGTTCTAACAGAGACGAATTTGAGATCGAAAATTCGCCCTCTAATCGTAGACGAATTGACCTTTGGGAATTATTAATCTAGAGACGAGTGTATCGTTTCTAATCCGCTCTCGATTGAGATTTGAATCTTCCGCCTCTAATCGAGACGGATTAGAGACGGTCAAATCACATACTGGTTGCGAGATCGTAAAATTCCATTTACAACTGGCCTGAATTCGCTTTTAGACGACTTAGAGACTTTAATTGTCCGCCTCTAAATGAAGGTTTTTTTGTAGTGTAAGCTAATTCAACTTTTTTTTATTTTATATTAATAATTAAGAAATTACTTGATAAACTATTTTTTAAATCACTAATAATGAATATTAGTGTGCAAAATATATAATTATTAGTTTTAATTTTATTTTCCTAAATTTAATAGAAGATTTATATACTATTTTAAAATATATATTTCAATAATATTAGTAAATAATTTTTTTAAAATATTATTTTAAGAATAGTGAATAAAAATAGTTTTTAAAAGTTTATTATATACTTTTAATTTTTCTAGATTAATCTTTATTTAATCACTAATATAATAGAATACCTAAATAAATATTTTTTTGAAGTAAATAAACTAATTTTATTTGTTCATACTAATGAAATTAATTTTAGTAATCGCTATAAAAATTTAATAACTTTGTATTAATATAATTGTAGGCCCCATTTAGTAGTAATTTTTATTTTTATTGTTTTATTATTATTGAGCTTGTTTTGCTCGCTAGATGAACGACACATATTGAAGAATATGGGTATCCTGATTTTTAGGGTTAAGCTGATTGAGGGCTCTTTTAGTGGGCTGGGGAAAACAGGTTGGGGGAAAATGACTAGGTCGAGAGAAAACGAAAGAGGATAGAGAAGAAGAAGAAAAGGCTGGAACATGATTGTAGCTACTGCAAAGATCTTTTATTTTCCATTCTACTAGTTATCTCAATGTAAGATCGTAATCATCCTCTCTTGCTTCCTGGACATTGCTATTTATGATGCTATGAAGCATGTGAGGTTGTCTCATAGAGATGGCCTGGAGGACTATGCATGGGTTTTAATATCTCAGATGCTTGTTTGAGGATGTTTATGCAATTGGTTGTTTCATTTTTGCGGTGTGTTTTCGGCATAGAATGATGGAGAGATAAGAACGAGGGGTAGAGGTGGTTCTTGTGGTGTGATTCTTAACAGAGAATCTCAATAAGGGTGGTCCTAGGCATAAAATTCCAAGGGGAAATTAGAATGAACTAGATGGAAGTCTTCTCATGGAAAAAGAGGCGGAATGCTTCTAGATGGTGTTGGGATTGTGTCACTGACTGATGTTCTCAATTTTGGGCTGTTATTCTATGGTTTTCTATAAGCTTTGGTCGTCGATATGTGTACGGTGGCTAGCTGATGTTTGTGTTCTAGGAGTTTATTTGGTTGAGATAATTCATGTTTATTTTATCATGGAATATTTATTTTTCACACTTTTCGACCTTCTTTCAGTACTGCAAATTCGTAATCTCAAAAAAGAATGGAAAAATAATAATTTATTTTATTAAATGATGCTATAAATGAATCATAAATTCACGTGCCAATGTTCATGTGTGTATTGAGAGCGGAATTGAGAGAGTACAAATGTATTGTTAGAGAGAGAAAGAGAAGGGGAAAGGAGGATAAGGAGAGAGAAAGAAAGAGTGGGGAAGGAGAGGGATAAAGGAAAAGCATAGAAACAAAAGGTTGGAAGAGTTGGCTGTGGTTGAGGTGGTGAGAGGTTTTAAAATATATGCCAAGAAAATGAATCCTAGGGAAGAGAGACCTTATCCTATCTCCTATTTCTCTCTCTCTCTCTCTCTCTCTCTCTCTTTATATATATGGTGTATATATATATATATATATATATATATATATATATATATATATATATTTGTTTATGGTTTTCATACTGAGAGTGGGTGTGGTTATGGGATTGAA
Source organism: Tetrastigma voinierianum (assembly GCA_016808115.1). Taxonomy (NCBI): domain Eukaryota; kingdom Viridiplantae; phylum Streptophyta; class Magnoliopsida; order Vitales; family Vitaceae; genus Tetrastigma; species Tetrastigma voinierianum. The sequence goes on from JAEQBH010006463.1 coordinate 12,361, forward strand.
GGAAAGTGACAAAATTAGGAGGAGGCTGGTTATTTGAATGTTTGTTGTTTTCCACTCCTACGGTATGGAATGATTAAAAGCTAAAAAGGTCTCCTCATCCCTTCTAGGTCTCTCTTGCTTCTTCCTCTTTTTCTTTTTTATCTATTATAATTTTGGGGTCCCTTAGTTTTTTATTCTCAATCATGTCCTCTATGAATGGATGTTTCTTCTTGCTCATGGCTGAATGGCGGAATACAAGTTGATTGCATGTAACTTTAGAGCACTTACACGTGCAGGTTGTAGCTTTGGTGAGGCGGTGCATGGTCCCCGCCATCAGCCGTGTGTCCCTTTTACCTTTCTTTGTTTCATTTTTCCTTTTCATTTTTTTAAGTAATATTCTGAAAGAATCTCCTTTTCCCTAAACAAAAAAAAAAAAAAGGAAAAAAAATAGCTTATTGGATTATGGGGTAGTGTAACACCTCATCCCGAGAGAGTCTACAGTACATGATACTGTAAGGGTGTATAAGAGTACCAAGTGTCACATTGTAGTATTTTGAGACTAATGCAGAAATGATAATTTATGAACCCGGAATTTGTGGTAGTAAAAAACAAGGGTAAATTGTCATTAGCAAAAGGATATGGAAAACAGATGGGCCATAGTAGAAATAATAAAAGTTGACTGCAATATTTAAAGAGATGATAGACAAAAGTTGTAATTAATGAAAAGTTGATAATATAATAATGGAAAAACAAAAGCCAAAATGTCATTTGGTCCCCAAAGCTAGGGCTCCACGATTGGTGAGAAAAGAAGAGAGAAAAGAAGAGGAAGAAGAGGAAGGAGGAGGAGAAGGAGAAATCCAAGATCAAGGTATGTTTGTCTTAGAATCAAATATATTTTGGATTCCTAGGACTTTGGCAAGGAGATTAGATGTCTTTCTGGGTCTAGGCTTTGCAAACACACAAACCTTACCTGTCAGTTATGAGAGTAAACCAATCGGGAGAAACCAAACATGGAATCATCATGATAAAGAATTGTGGACCTTAGGTAGAGTTCTGGGATTCTCCAAGGCTTGTGGTTCGAGGTTCCAAAGCACCAATTCAAGTGTTATGGAGTTGTTTTTGGATGATTTCCATGATAATTCTTGAGGTGTTAGGAATTGAAGTCTGTAGTGATTGACATCAAAAAGTGGGAAAAGCCAGCAAAATGCGGGCAAATTTCGGAAGGTGTACGATGCGTATGCGAGGGGTGTCTTGGTACCCCACGGAAGGCAAAGTGTGCGGTACGTGTTCGGGTGTAGGTACTAACGAGAATGCAAAGTGTACCGGTCACGGGTTCAGGGTGTCTGGTACACGTGTGCCCAAATACCCAGAATCATTATGTTTAGTGCGGTATCAAGCCAGTTGTTTGATGGGTTTGGAACCTTGATAAATGATTAAGATAGGTTCGAATAAGATTAGGACTCGACGAAAACGTAGCGTACCTCGCCGCCTCGGCGACGGTCGTTAGCGCGTGTCTCAGTGCTAGGAAGTAAGTTAAGTTACATGGTCGCGTGGCTGAAGTGTGTGTGTCAATTGGGTTGGGTTGTGAGTTCAGCGGCGGGAAAAGTGTGGTCAAGTTTAGCAACAAAATTGTAAAACTAAACCAGTTCAGATCTTTATAATATTAGTTTGTATTTGGGTTGGTCAAATGTTAAATGAGGTGATTAAATTTAAGAAACGCGGACGTCATTTGGGCATAGTGAAAATTTTAGAAAATTATCAGTAAGTTTCAGGAATGTGTTTTCTTATTATCATCAAGGATGGAAGGTTTGCAAAGTGCAGAGTTCAGTTCATGTGGTTTGAGTTAGTGTTAAATAGAGATTTAAGTGAATAGTGATTTTGATTTGAAAATTCGGAGCTGCGCTGAAATTTTTCGAAATTGGGCCGAAAATGCGAAGTATCCAGATCATCATGAGGTCTAACGAAACTGAAATGGAGTGAAAGCAGGTCGTTTAGGATAGTTTCGACGATCGAGTAATACGGATAATATCGCTATTGTCCGGTTCCGTTTAATGATTTTAAATCCGTTGTTGATTTCAAAGCACGGAATCCTTGTGAAAGGATTTAATTAGGTATTTCCATAGGTCATTGTTTCAGGCATTATAGATATTTTGCGATTAATAAATTGTAAAGATGATCTAAATAAAGACTAAATCTGATAAATGAATCTTTTCTTGCATTCAATCAAAACCTTTTCTTGAGGCTAGTTCAGGGTTTGTGCCTCATTAAATCAGTTAATGGGTTATAGATAAATACCGTAAATAGTTGTTAACAATATTAAAAAATGGAAGATTAATGGTAATTAAAATATTTGAATATTTAAAATGGGAAGACAAACAAAAATTCTCGTTTACACATTCTCACAAGACCAAGGCATAGTATATGGAGAGAAAAGGAGAAAGGAGGAAGAGGGAAGAGGAAGGAAGGAAGAATGGTATGTTTTTTTTGTGGATCAGTGTCTTTTGGATGTTTTAAAGTTCATTAGTGCGGATTGCTAGGGTTTTCTATGGAATTGGTTTTGTTCCAAACCTAGAGGTTTTGGTTGAGAGATCACACAAACCCTTGATTTGTTGAGTTTTGACAGGTAAACCAGTTCAGGTATTGGATTAAAATCATGAAGAATTTGATAAGTGAGAAAGAAATGGTTGGATTGAGTTGGCGCATCAAGTAATTGAATGATTGGTTGATGTTAGATTTTTATGAGTATGTTAAATTGTTAAGGTTGTAGAAATTGAGGTATAATGCATTGGAATTGGTTAGAAAAGAAAAGGATTTGATTAAGACATCAGATCATGTGTAAAGTAAAGGGATATATCAGAATTTCTTATTATTATATTTTGTTTTTTGGCTCTGAATTGGTGTAATTAATAGGTCATTGATTATTGAGCAAGATATAGAATCATGGGGCTGCCATTTACAGAAGGACCAAAAGAAAATTATAGCTCTAAGGCTCCAAATACGGACTGAAAGGTGAGCTCGTGTAGCTCACTGATTTTGCTGTTTGGGTATGGTTGTAGTGTTTTTTGGCCATAAGTGGAGTTTCACTCATCCATTGAGTGATTCAAAGTTCTGGTAAAATAGACTTCTAGGAAAATTTATCTGAAGGAAGTGCATGCAAATGAAGTAACCCAAATTTTGAAAATTTCAGGAGCTGTATTGCAGTTATTTCTGCCAGTGAGGTCAATCGATGTAAATATAATAACTTGGGTTTTGGTGATCAAATGGGATTCAGTGGAAGAAACCATTAGACCGCCTTCAAATAGTGGAAAACATTCAATTTATGGAGTTAAGATCCCATAAATCAAAGGACTAACTATTAGTGATTGATGATTAACCAGTTAACATCAAAAAACGCCTTTAACATGTTATATAGTTTGAGGCATAAGAAGAATTTTAAATTAGAAAATTAAAGATCATCAGTCGGATATATCAAAGGACTAAATCTGAAGTTTATAAATTGAAAACGTTTAGACTAATTTTGATGTAAGTCATAAATGTGTTGAAAAAGATTATTTAAGTAATTGGTTTTGTTGGCAAATTAAATTTGTTCATTGGCTTCAATGATCTTCGATGGGATCAATAATTTTACATTTATGGTGTGTGTTGTGTTTCTGAAAAAAGTGAAGACTGGGTGGCTGGGGTCGACGGGAAGCAAGCGGAATTGAGCGGTGAAGCGTGAGTGTAAAAATGATATTTTGACAATTGAGTTTTAAAGTGAATGGTTTTTAATGTTAAACTGAAAATTTAATGATGTTTATATAAATATTAAAGCCTTAATAGAAATACTATCTTTAAATCATCATCATTTGTTTATATTAGTATATATGTATGCATATGTTAAAACATTATGAGTTTAAAAATCTTATTAAATGCATCAGTATATTTTGTACTATATGTTTCAATGATAAGTGGATTTAATGGATTTATAAGCTGAATTTTGTTAATCATTTGTGATGTTACTATTTACATTTGTTGTGTTTGATATCGTAGAGTACCTTAAGCGCATTCTTAGGATTGGGAGTAAATTATAGGTTACTAAGCGGGGAGAGCTGGTGTTGGAGTAATATCCCTGCCGCGTGTGGGTTGCCTTGTTTGAGACCTATTAGCGTGAGTTTCTCCAGTGAGTGGTTATGACCGGAATATGGCCCCATCCCTCATAGTCGATTACCGGAAAGCTGACCGGTGTGTTTATTCCACAGGTTCCGTCAGAAAGAAAAATAAAAAGAGAGTTTGGGCGCCAAATGACAAGGCGCATTGGTTTCATTGTATAAATGTTAATATAAGAAAGAAAAGAGTTTAAAGCATAATGTTGACGTAAATTAGTTTGTTGTATAGTATGTATTACTTTGATATATCACAAAATGTTATTTTAATGAAATTGTACACTCAGCGAGCTCCTTTAGCTCATTCTTTTCCGTATGTTTCAAAAAACATTTTTTCGAGGACCGAGGCAATTGGGCGGTGGAAGTGCCCTCTGTGCGGTGAGTCAACCATTGAGAGGCGGCCGGCGTGATTGCATTGTATCCCATTTTGCATATTGTATATATTGAATATTTAGTCATGTATATATGTATATATGTGGAATATTTTGAAAAGGAACTTCGTGGGCTTTGATCTGAGTGGAGAGTGCGGTAGGTATTAAGTCAGGCTCAAAGCCCCATTTGATAAAAAAAAAAATGCATGGAATTGAAGAAGTTTTGAATGTTTGATTTGAAGTGTTGAATAAATGTATGTGTATATGTGTGTTGAAATTGGTAGTGGACGAGGAGTCCTAAACGGAAGTTGAGTTGAGGATTGAAAGATTAGAAGTTTTTAAATGTTTCGCGGGTTTGTAAATTTTGGGAAAGTCAAGCAGAGGAAACTACGGCCAATTTTGCAAAATCCAAGTGTTGCAGCCAAATTATCACTTCGCTTCCGCATTATTTTCTAAAGATATATAAGGATTTGCCAAAGGGTTCGCTCCATGGATTTATTTGATTGTTTTGAGGAAAAGTTTCTATATCCATTGGAGTCTTGGAGTTCCTGGTTCATGAGTTAATCAAGGGTTGGATCTTCAAAGAGGTGATTAATTCTAAACTCATTTCCAAATACTAGTGTATTATTATTATTATAAATTGTTTTGCCTTTGGTATTTAAATGGTTTTTGATGTAAACCTATATTGTAAAGCAAGCAATATTGAGTTTAGAAAGCAAGTAATGGTTCGGATGCATCAATCATACCTTTAGTTGAAAAACAAGCCAAATGGTTTTGATTTAAGCCATGATGGAAATGAAAGTAAATGGTTTGAATTATTAAACCATTTTTCAAGCAGAAAGCAAACAAGTAAAGCAAATGGTTTTAATAATTAAACCATTTTCAAGCAAGCAGCAGTAAGCAAATAGTTTTGAATAATTCTGGCCATTTTCAAGCAAGCAAATGTAAATGGTTTTGAATAATTAAACCATTTTCAAGCAAGCAAGCAAGAAAATGGTTTTAAGTTGTAAAACAATTTTACAAGAAAAACAAGCAAGCAAAAGAAAGTTTTAAAAAAACCAGGTTTCTCTAGTTCTAAGCAAGCAAACCGGTCAGAGGTATTTCGTACGTGCACGGTGGTGTTAGGATCTCATACATGCATTGTAGTTTGCCTGGTCGGCAGAGCTTAGGACCACATCATGCATTTAAGGGGCAGGTAGCCGTGCGAGTATGTAAGGTTAAGAGCTCTAACTAGAATTATGGTGATGGCGGCCAGTCCACCATGACTACGGGAAAAAGGTGATGCGGACGGGTCCTTCCACCGCACGGTCGATGCCACAATCATAATGTTCACTCAGTGTAGCAATGAAACTCTCTAGTGGTTGATGTTTTACAAGCATGATATACGGTTTGAAAAATCAACCATTGGTTCCGTGTAGGAGGTTTTAAAGCAAACGGTTGAGCCAGTCTCAGTTTCCAGATTTCAAAACGATCGGTTGAGCCAAGCACTCCGTGGGACACAAAGCAAAAAGTTGAGCCAAACCATTTTATTTTCAGCCTCTGGTTAGGCAGGCTCCAGTTTTATAAGGATTTTGGGAAACTTTAAAGCAAAGGTTTGTGAAAGGTTTTAAAAACTTTTAAACAAAGGATCAATAAAGCAAGCAAAGAAAATTGTGAGAAGTTTTATAAACTTTAAGCAAATAGAAAATAAGAGATTTACAAGATTTTAAAAGCAAAATGGCTTAAGCACGTATAAAAACAAGCAAGTACAAAAGCAAACGAGCAAATAAAAGTTTTGAAAGCTTTAAAGCAGCAAAACAGAAAACTTCACTGGAAAATAATTGAGAGTTTTACATTTTGAGATGTTTTCGGAAGAAAGCAAAACCGTTTATAAAAGCATACACTCACTGAGCTCGTTTAGCTCATTATTTTGTATTTTAAAAACTATTTTCCAGGTACAGGTACGCAAGACGCTGGAGCACAATAGGATTTATCTGACATTGTACAAGTGCTGTAAATTAAGAATATTATGTAAGAAAAGACTTTGAATATGTATAATGGAACATGTAATATGTAGAGTAGTTTTTGAGAATGTGTTGGTATGCTGGTTGCCATGTTTGGATATAGTGTAAATTTGGATGTATACAGGATTTGGAATTTTACTATGTGCAGCCGTCATGCTGCCGAAGTTTTCCGCTGCTAAGATTTTACCAAATCCTAAGTTATAAATAAAAGAAAAATTTTTATAGGAGGTTTTAGGAAGCTATCTGTTGAGCTGGGAGTTTCCTGATCGTTAGAGGTAGCGGCTAGGGTTTCTGATGGAGTGGCAACACGCCGCAACCATTTGGAAGGGGTGGGGGTGTCGAGGAGTAGTGTTATCTTGGCTGCATCAGACACTTTGAGTTATCTGCCATATAAATCATTGACATGTTCCAATCGCAAATGTAATGTTTATTTACCTCAAGAGGTTTTCAACACATTAAGTGATCCAACTTTATGGAAGAGCAGAGGAACATCTTTATCTATCATTAAGTTTGGCAAGATTCTTTCAATCTCATAAAGAAAAAGAAAAAAAAGAAGTAGAAGGAAAAAAGTGAAAATGTTAAGGAGGTAACATAGTGTCACTAAATATTGAAAGAATTGACAAATGGGAGGGTAAGCTGCTTTGATCATACCCTTTTGTCTCCTCATCTTGGATGAAACCATTTTTGAACTCAACCTCCTTTGGAAAAACTCTATCCTTTAGTCATCCTTTAAAGTGATGATATCCTCTTAGGTTGTGATGATTATGTCTAATGTTCCCTTCCCTTATTTGATTGGTGATTAAGATGAAGAAAACAAGGAAACATCATGGCCGAATTTAACCATTAAAAAATATCTCGCACTATTCAAAACAGGCCCGAAGAACTGGTTTCTGCAGCTGTCTCATGATTCTTCCCATGGATTAATTTAATATAGTACTTGAACATAATGCATGTATACTCTTTGACTCTCGACTCTGGAGTTGCGCCTAACCCTAAATTTCTCATTTCCTCTCCACTTCGTACATCTTGGAAAAAGACTGAGCACGAAGGACTCTCTCTCTCGACGACCTTCACGGGTTAAGGTATTTACGTCGTTAACCCTTATATTATCATTCATCTCTTTGGATCTAGTATTTGGCGCATGTTTGGTTCGAAGAGGAAAAGAAAAGAAAATGATTGACTATTCATTAAGTATTCTGATTTTCAATCTGTTTTTTAAAACCAAAACTCATTCTGCATGCAATAAGAAATATTAAATTTTGCTGTGGCTTCTAGTGCGCGGTGTTGACCACATTACCAGAAGAAATGTGGTGCTTGAACACTATGATTTGTTGGTATGTTAAAACCGAAACACTCGTAGAGGCGTTCAAGATGTTTAGGACAATGACGAGAATGGGAATTAGGCTGAGCCTAGTTAGTTTTGTTCTTGGGGAGTGGATTTAATTCCTCAAAAGTTATTGGGGGTCGGCTATATTAATCTTGTAAGCCACTAAATCTCGGGCCAAAACCTTCAAGCAAGGCAATTCGACAACCTTTTTAGACTATCAGTTAGACCTATTGAACCTGATAGTAGCAGTTATATAAATCTGTAGATACTGAAATTTGTCTTAAAAAAATTAAATGAAAATAAAATATCTTTCTAGTAGTGGATAAAAATACCTATAAAAATAACAGTCATGGCTATTATAAGTTCACTAAAAGCAACCACATCCATTTGACCACGGGACTGTAAGTGAGTGTATGTTTTATTATGACCCTCTAAACTATGAGTATAAAAGAGCAAGCAGGTATGCATGTCGCATAGAAAGCTTGTCATATCTTCTGAGGAGGTAGACAATTGTTTCCCATGGTTGTGTCTTCTTCGCTTCTTTGTTTATTTTATTTGAAATAAGTCGATATAACCCTCTTATGACCTTTATACAGTTTGTCCCATGGATTGAGCATATTTGAGGAAGGCACACAGAAGACTAACACTGAATTATTACAGGTTTGTTCTATATCTTGATATTCTACTATTCAACAATCTGACCACAGTGTGATTGACATTGACCATTACTATAAAAAAAATATGCTTTAATTGAATGCTTCTATTATCAATTGAATCTTCTATCTGTCGTAAAGGTCAATGTCTTAAAATTTAAAAGCAAAAATAGAAGATATTAGTGGTTTTGTAGATTCTTACAGTATCTTAACTTGACAAGATGATGCTAATTTTGGCAAATTTTCTTTGGTGCATTACGTAGGAGTTTCCATTATTTCCTTACTCTTTTAGGTAATTTGATATTGTTCTGGATTATATTGCAAAGCAGCTTGTGATAAGACATGGAATGAAACGATATTTTGCACTTGCTTTTTATAAATATATGAAAGAAAATGCTTGAGTGACACCATGGTGTCAGACACCACTTTCAAAACTATAAAAAGTTTTAGGTAAACTTGGAAAGTGTAAAAGTTAAATGACATAAATACTCACTACCCACTTTCCACCCTCCCTTGTAATAAATGACAAAAATCTACCCTTATAAAATTATGATGATTTTTTTTTACACCAGTGGTGTTGTGTAGCAACACCCATATATGAATCATTGTTTTTGAAAGAGCCTAATAAATCATATTAAGTTGATGCTAGAATGGGTTGGTTTGGTTTAGATATTTAATTAGTCATAATTTAAATGAAAGCAGTGACTTAGGTTGGAGTTCATCAATTAAGTAATAACCAACCTAAACCACTGCCTTAAGCACTACAACATAACTATGTCTACATAATGAATCTCCATTTCTTTACTTTTATATAGAGGAAACTTATTTCCAAAAGGAATCTATTAATAATAAGAATTTTAGCGGTCTTTTGTATTTTTATGAACATCTTGGCCGTACTTTGAACATGTTGCAGGTAGCTAGATTGACTGGTCCCTAGATTGCCAATTATTATTGAGGCTACTGATAGGCAAGTACTTTTAACACCAATTTGGTTTTTAAATACACTATTTCTAGCTTTGATTTTTGTGTACTAGGAATGCTAATTTTTTTGTGGTTTTCTACGTGTCTTGATCTTAAAGACTATGTTTGGGCAGACCGACCGGAAAATGTGAGGGAAAGAAAATAGGGAGAAAGATGGGAGGAAGAAAAAGCTAGGGAGGGAAAATAAATTTTTCCTTGTTTGGTTATTCATAGGAAAGCTCAGGAAAGACCAGAATCATTTTTCCCTTGTTTATTATCTATGACCTTAAAAGAAATGATGATCGATTGCTTTCCTAATTTCATTGTATATCAATCAATTGTGGTATGTTATATCAGGAGCATGTAAAATAGTTCCAACGGAAGAATGAATGTATTTAAGGCTAACAAATGGTTTGCCTAACCAATCATTATATCGAATTCGAAGAATTTGTTGAATTTGCATGAAGTAAACTAAAAGCGTGATGGTAATCATTAGATGTCATAATAAGAAGAAATTCTGAATCAGAATGCATTCCAGGAGTTAACAAGGCAAGGTTCCATCTTTATAATCACGGTTTTGTCACACAGTGCGTGTGTGAATTTACTTGCATGGTGGACGAATCATACATATGGGGATGAGGCATTAAATAATGTGAATGCCACTAACCATCATGTAATAACAAATAATGTTGGATCATCGACAACTGTTGTTCATGGTTTTGATCCCAGTACGGTCCACGGAGTTTAATGCTGTGTTGAGGCGTCTGGATAACACACAAAATTTTTATGACATGCTTAATGCTGCAAACCAAGAAGTATGGCCTAATTGTCAAACGCACTCACAGTTATCAGCCATTGCTCAAATGCTTCACATCAAGTTAGAGCATCAATTGTCTGAACGGTGCTATGATGCTTTGTGTCAGTTTATGAAGGAGTTGTTGCCGGATGATAATGTTATGACGATGTGTTCTATGAGACTAGAAGCTTGTCAGGGGTGGGTTGCCGGTCTTCGAATTCATGCCGCGCTGCAGATCGATTTGCTGTGATTGGTAGGAACGATGACTCAGGTCACTCAATGCAAATTTTGGGACCATGCTTGATATCAACCACAAAGTATTAATAGACAAAAGCTTGTGCCATATAAGAAAATGTATTACTTTCCACTAACACCAAGACTTGGCGGCTTATATGCCAGGAATGCTAAATGCTGGGACGGCATGTGATCTTTTGTAGAAGAATGGTGAATCACGTCGTTGTTACGATTCTCTGCATGGAAACATTTTAATGTTAGCCATCCCTCATTTGCGGTGAAAGGCGTAATGTCAATTAGGCCTATGCGATGGATTTCAACCATTGAACTGGCAATATAGAGTCGATATTCTTCATAACTGTTATTCTCCTCCATATAATCTGCCCTCGAAATGTATGAAGGAACAATACATGTTTCCTATGGTTATGTCAAACCTGAAATCTAAGGGATACATTGAACCTTTGATCTACGAGTTCACAGGCATTGTGGGAAATTGGGTTGAAACTTATGACATTTCTAGAAAGCCAAAATTTACATGCAGGCGGCTCTCTTATGGACAATCGGTGACTTCCGAACACTCAATGCATCGGTTCAAGTACATACGTAGGACTAGCATGTATACGTATTGTATGGATGATCGGATCTTTTACCTCTGAATGGAAGGAAACAAACTTGGTTTAAATCATCGTAAGTTCTGCCACTAGATCATCCATTTAAGAAGAAATAAATATGTTTTTAGAAAGAATCGAGCGATAACGAGATCCACTTCCAAGAATTCGCTCTGGTGTTGAGTTGCTAAGGGAAAGTGATGCATTAGGCTTAAAAAAGTTACTGAGATTGGGGAAAATGATGCTAATGTTCCTGTTAGTAAATTAACAGGATGGAAAAAGAAGTCAATTTTTTGGGATTTGCCATGTTAGACCTGAATCTCAAAGACATAATTTAGATGTGATGCGTATAGAAAATGTGTTTGAAAATATCTTTAACACAGTGATGAATGTTTGCGAAAACAAAAGACAATCTGAGGTCTAGATTAGACTTAATGGAAATATGTTGTCGACCATGGTGCATGTTGTTGATGGCAAGTTTCAAAAAGCTTGCTATACACATTGAACAAAAATGGTCGAAATGAGTTGTGTATTTGGGTTCAGAATCTAAGATTTCCAGATGGATATGCTTCAAATATAGCCAGGTATGTAGACATGAGGAAACATAAACTTTTAGAATGAAAAGTCACGATTGTCATGTAACGACCCGTACCAAATAATACGAGTTTTTAACACACTTGACCAAGTTTGACCAAGTTTGACCAAGTTGACCAAGTTTGACTTTTTCGAGGAGGAATAGTTTTAGGTTAACTAAAGCACTATTTCGTAGGCCTCGTCGATACAAGTTCATAGACGGGCGGAATGTCCCAATCCGACTTACGGATAAAGTTCTGTTTGTAGAAGTTCAGCGGTAGCGCTTTGTCGGTGTCCAAGTTAAATGCGGTATTTTTACCTGAAAGCGACCCTAGACCCTATATAAACATAGCTTGGGATGCCAAATGAAACCCTAGCCCCAAAACACCCTCTTGAGCTCCAAAACCCTAGGAAAAAGCTCTCCAAACCGGGAACACAAGGTTGGGCCGTTTGGCCATTTGCGTGCCGTGGAAGATTGGACCAAAGGACGCACCTCGACTCAACCATCGACCTTGCGCGCCAGCCTAGGGAAGGCACATCGGACGCTACCCGGCCGTTGAAGTTTCCGCGGCGAACCACCTCCGGACGGGCGGGGTCGAGGCGCGACGGCGGCGGCGACGCGCGTGAGGTCACGGAGGTTTCCACTTTTCGACCATTTCCGGCCGCCGGGCCACCCCATGGCTCCTTTCCACCATTTTGGACCCCTTGAACTCATTTAGTGGTCCTTTGCGAGATTCATCCGTTTGAAAATGCAATGAAAACAAAGTTGGGCGACGAGTTGGATCGAGTTTTTCGAGCCACCAGCGGCTTGTTGGACGAGTAATGAAATCTTGATGAGTTCTGGTCTCTTAGGCTTCCATTGATATGTGGTTTGTAAATTTTGGGCGTTGTTTAGTTAGTTTTTTCCATTTTTAGGTTGTTTCGGGTAATTACCGAGAAGTCGGGACTGAAATAGAGTACCAATTGATCAAATTTGGCAAAATTGAAGTTGTATTAGTGAAATTGGATGTTTTTAGGAATTATTGGACGGTTCAATTTTGAAATGGCTCAGTGGCAATTTTAGTATCGGGCACATAGAGGCGTGTTTATTATGTGGACACAATTGGAGTTGATTTGGATGGTCTCATAATACAAAAAATTATTCTAAGGCCTTAGGGATATCCCAGTGTTGGTTCAATTATTAGAGCCTAAGTGGTATTTTATTTATATTCACAGGGCATTCAGTAGAAGCGAGAGCGATCTGGAAGGAATGAGGCGGGAGCATCTGTAGTGCGTAGTGGTTTATATGTTTTTAAATGATTTGGGGTATTATGTGATATATCTATTGTGATTAAATATATTACTTATATACTGTTTTTGATCAAATGGTTGGTTGCATACAAAGGTGATTTTCGGTCTCATATAAAACAAGTTATCATTTCATGTGAATTTTGTCAACATTTTAACTGTTTGGAAGATGTACTGAGTTCATGGATGAGTCTGTGGTATTTTAAATATGTTGGGTACGGAATATGGTCATTGTGGTATTTTAAACACCCTTGAGGATTATTGTTTATGGAAATGGATTTGAAATATATGTGTTTAATAATTGGTTAAGGAATATGGTCATTGAGGTATTTTTCAATTTTCGACTTGAATTGAGAAACTAGATCTTCCAATGTAAGTTGATTGAGTTGTGGAAAGTAAGTTCATAAATTCTTAACCTAAGATACGGTGACGTTGGAAAAGTACACGTGAGTAAGGACAGCATTGAGTTGGAAGTTTATGGGTGATGTACCATATTGTAGGAGATTGGGTTCGATAATTATATTGTAGTGCCTTTGGGATTGCCACGATTAATACCGTGAGGTTAGTTTATCCAACGGTCATATTATTTCCACTACCGTGAGGTCGGGCTTACCCGACGGTTTAGTATATTGAGATTGCCACGGTGTCATGAGGTTGGTTTTATCCAACGGTCATATATTATTTCCACGGCCAGGTAGTCGAGTTTTACCAGGTTTGGATATTGAGATTGCCCGCGGTGTCGTGAGGTTGGTTACATCCAAGCGGTTCATATATTATTTCCACGGCCGTGAGATTCGGGTTTACAAACGGTTTGAGGTATTACCGGGTTTTGCCACGGTGGCGTGAGGTTGGTTTCATCAGCGATTATATATTATCTCCACGACCGTGGTCGGGTTTCACCGAAACGGTTTAGGATGGATACATGGTATGAATGCGATGTTGATTAGATGCCGCGGTGGCCGTGAGGTCGGGCTTACCGGCCCGGTTTAGGATGGGTACATGGTATGGTACATCGATTGTAGTGTATAAGGTATGGTACATCGTTGGCGCTATGGTACGTAGTGCGTAGTTGATTTATATGGTGCGATTACATTGGTTCACAGTAAGGCATAAACTTTTTAATAGTTATGATTATTGTATATTCACATGATTAATTATGCGACATGATGTTCATATGTTTTATCATCAAATTTTTATGTAATTGAATAAATTTAGGTTATAAGGTTCTTGATAATGAAGTGGGTTAACTTATTGAGCATGACTTTCATATTGTTGGGTTTTGGTAAAGTTGGGTTTTGTGAAATGTTTGCTAAACGGGGAACCTTACAAAGGAGTGGACGTGAGGTCTTGAGAGATGAAATGTTTAAAAATTAAAACATTATTTTCCTTATAAATTGTGCAGCTCTCACGGGATTTATTTCTCACGTTTGTGTTTTAAATCTGTTCCCACTGGAGTTCGGATGGAGTTCGTGGGCCTACCTCGCGCGGATCAACACCATTTCTACTGTGCCGGTGATGTGCTCTATCCACCTATACGTCCTTGTTTTGTTATTTTGTTATTTTCAATTGTAAACCCTCAGTCCCTTGAAATACTCTTAGAATGCTCGATATTAGTATTAAACCTCTATATGGGTCCCTATTATGTATGTTGTGGTTATGACCTACATTCGGATAGGTCGATGCGTGGATTTTCTATATAATTGAGGTATTGTGTGCTTGCATGTATGTGTGTTTACTTCTACTCTTTTAGGTGGGGTCCTTGTGCGTTCCCTAGGGATTATTACAATGGAACTCTACTGAGGCGGGACCACCCGAGGTGTCTGGAGGGGTATCGGGTAGGTCACATCAGTCATATCTTTATGCAAGGTTGATACCAATTGCATTTAAATGCTTCCATCGGCCGTGTGGCAAGCGTGTCTTTGAGAAATTAGCTTGTTCTTTAAGGATCTTACATCAACTGTGCTTAAAACATAAGCTGTGATGGGATTAGAGTCAGAAATACCGATTACTATTTGTAAACTGGAGCAGATATTCCCTCATAGTTTTTTTGACTCAATTGAGCATTTGCCAATACACTTGGCATATGAAGCCAGGGTAGCAGGACCAGTCCAATATCGATGGGTGTATCCATTTGAAATGTATACAAATTAATGTTTATCTGACCATTTCTTATCAACGAATCATTTATATATTGGTACATTTATAAACTTATTGATTGGATTGCTAGGTATTTGCGGAAGTTAAAACCTGATGAGGAATAAGGTAAGGTGTTGGAAGGATCCATATACAATGCATATTTAGTTGAGCTTGGCTTTTTGTGAGCATTATTTCAATCCAGCACTCGCGTCTGAGGCATCAGATGCCTCGTAATGTGAGTCCCATGCTGGAAAGGAAATGATTTGAGGGAACTTGTCAATATTCACCCATCGGTCGACCTTTTGGAAAACATACAACACCGAATGCTAAGTGAACAAAGAGATGATATAGCACATCGGTATGTCTTGTTGAGAAGCTTGCATTGAGATTCGCTCCTATGTGAGTATGCGTCTTACTTCGAGCTATTGCACTAATGATGCAACTTTCTAATTCGAGGCTAATAAGTGTTCTATTACTTGAATATTGTTATTCTTGAGGATTACGACAAAATGAGCCATACATTAATGATGCAGCGGTGATGCTAGACTCGATGAATTTTTCGGCATGGTTCAAGACTTATGTAAGTTCTTTATTATTTTTAGTTAGTTTATGGTAAAATGTCTTTTAACACCTCTTATTGCGGGCACGTGACAACGTTGAAAACATATATCTTAAAGCTCTAGTAGATGGACCGCTTCAAACAGTTAATTGTTATAATGGATATCATGTGAATGGTTTTCGTTTTCACACACTTTAACGGGGTACTTCTAGATTTTCAAACAATAGTGGTGTGTGCGTTAAGTGCAATTACCGCGATTGAGTAGGCCCGGCTACTGAGTCGATTGCAAAAGTCGTGGAATTAGAGTACGGGATGGCCCATTAAGAGGGTTTATTTAAGTGTGAGTGGTTTTGACATTACACCAAATGTCGGGACGAGGATCCTGAAGCAATACAAATTAGTGGATGTAAATCATACGAGAAGATATGCCTGAGATGAACCATTTGTTTTAGCAATGCAAGCACAAACAAATTGTATTGCACATATTTAAACAAAACATGATACCTAGATCTTGGTGTTGTTTGCAAAATCAAAGGCTAGAGGGATGATTGAGATACTGTAGAGCAAAAATTACCCCACAAGATCCATTTCAAGAGGAACCAAAATGATGTGGATAATTTAGTTCTAGGTGGAAAATGATACTATTTTGTAATGATCAGATAGGTGAAATGTTGATATCTGATGTAATGAAACACTTTCTCATGATGATGATGAAGAAGAATATGATGAAGATGAAGATGAAGAGGAAGAATGGAACGATTTAAACAGTGATGAAAATTAGGTTGGTAATTTGATTGTTGTATAACCATTTCAGCACCAATTAATATATATTGTATTATGTTCTTATTCTCATGCAGATATGGGTCGAGGAGTGGGACGAGGATCTAGGATAAGGGGTAGAGGACGTGGTAGGAATGTGGTTTCCTCCCCTAGTGCCCTAGTAGATTCTGAATCATTAGAGGGATCACCTACCACACCTACATACGCACCGAATTCACATAAATCCATGATTACTCTTAGCCCACACTTTGCAAACGCAGTTGATCGTGCATAAATCTTTATCTGCACCACCACCTGTACAAGATTCAACACCACAAGTAGCATCACTTTAGAGTTCAGCATCACCACTACCCATTAGTTCTGTCTCTCGTCCTACCATTACACTTACTGATGGAGAGTACGTTTTCTTTTTTAAATTATATCATTTGAATTTTTTTATGTTGACCACGTGAGTTGAATGGCGCATTGATTAACTTTGTATGTTTACTTGTAGGATACACATCCCAGAGAATATATCTAGGATTATCAGTAATATCTTCAAGGAGCGTTTGCATGTGACGGGTTATAATTGGAAGATGGTGCCTCATGATATCAAAGATTTCTACTGGCAAGAGTTTCAAGTAAGAATTGGGTCTAAGATATATTTTATTTTATTTTATTTTTCTATATATTGATCAATAACAAATGTTGTTTCACTTTTGGTCTTGCTTTTTTTTTAATGTTTTTATAATGTGGATAAGGTGGGAATTGGAATGTGAATAAATTCAAGAAAATTGACAACATTAAAGTTTCTAAAATCATATACAATAAAATTTATTTTTTTTCTTTCATAGATTTTCATTTTTGGTATTATTTCAATTGCAGAAACATTATCAGTGGGATCCTTCACTAGATGCTCTAGTTAAGGTTGCATGGCATAAAAAGGCTTCACGGCGTTATAGCAATGATGTTAGTCGATGGAAGGATCATAGCCAACGACTGAGTTTCATCTCAGAGAGTATTTGGGAAGCTTGGCAGCGATTATTGTGATCACGAATTCGAGAAAAAGCACGCCCGAGGATCTATGAATAGGATGAGTGAGGCGGTGAGGGCGCGGGGACCTTCGCGCCATACTGGTGGTTCCTTACCTCATAAGGAGCATGCTAAACGTTTGGTACGTATATTGATAAATATTTGGATTTTTTTTAACTACTTTTTTAATATATGATACTTTTCAATTTTAGGCGTAGGATTAAAGGCGTCACTTCTCTTCCACATGAGCTTCTAGAACAAACTCATAGGAGGAATGTAGATAATCAATTTGTTGATCGGAAGTCTCAGGAGATCTATGTAAGTGCAAACTTTTTAGTCAATTTGCTTGTATTTTTTGTCTACAGAAAAATATATTACTAATGTTTATATATTTCAGGATCGTGTAGTTGCAAGGTATGAGGCTGAGACCGCGGTTGTAAGAGAGGATGGATCTTCATCTCAATCAGTTGATGCAACTCAAGTATTTGCAGATAGCGAGGTTGGAAGTCGAAGAAAAGCGAGTATATGGCCTTGGATCAATGGGATCTGTATGCCTACGATCTCAGACATCATCAAGTTCTATCAACATGCCTTCAACTAGTCAACCAGTTCAAGAATCTCATACACGAGCACAAGAAGATAGTCGAATTCAGGCTTTAGAAAAGGAGATGAGTGTGATGCGTGAGCAAATGATGCGACGGCGGAGGGGCATTCTGTTGTCTGCGAGGAGTCTCACTCGACTATTACTTACCAGTTTGGGAAACATTAGGGATACGCCTATTCCGCGACCATTGCTCAGTCGGATATGCAGCCTGCGAAGGATCCCAGGATTGTTAGACATGTTAATTAAATTGTTGCATAAGGAATTATAAACTTAAATTGTGGTTGAATGTGATTTTATGAACTATTAACTATTAGCTATCAAAAATTTTGTGTTGCATTTCTTACTATTGTAATTACGAGGAAATTTTGAAGTAGTATAGAAATTTTGAATAATAAAGGAAATTTTGAAATTTACAAATTTAACAAAATTAATGAAAATTGAAAAGATAATCGCAATGGATTGCAACGGATATTACATTTGCAACTAAGTAAGGTTAGAAAAAAATATTTGTTGCAATCTTTGTTGCGAATTTACCTTGATTGCAATAAATTACAACAACATATTTTGCAGGCTCATGAGTAGTTTGCAAATGCATTCTGCTTGAAATACAGTAGTTTGTAATGAAGCGATTCCCGATGCATTTGCAAAATTTGCAACAGGTGCAAGCAACTTTAGCTTATTCATTGTCTTTTGATTTTGGGATTGCTTAGGCGAATTAGCAACGGATGTGAAATCCGTTACAATATAGCTGTAGGAATAATTCGGGTTGCAAATCCGTATTATTTGCAACCCGAATGCCAAAGTGTGCAAAATTGCAACAAAGTTTTTTGCAATAGAACTGTTCTGTTGCAAATCCGTTGCTAAAAGATATTTGCAACGGATTTTTATGGGTTTGCAACGGATTTGCAACTAAAAATTCTGTTGCAAAACTATGATTTTCTTATAGTGCTGGTTTTAATATGGTAAGTGAGCTTGAGTCGTTTCATGATACAGGCCAAGCGGGCCCTAGGCCTATCGAGTAGTAGGTCTAGGTCTAAAGACCATGGTACTCACACTATCGAAAACATAAACACTAACATTTAGTGTACTTTAAAATTTTTATTTAAAATTTAGATAAAAAGTTATAAGATTAGTTTTTCTTTTTTTCTTTTTAAAATTTTGTTAGATTGACACTACTACAAAAAACTAAAATAATGATGCTCAAATGGATGGCGCTTATGAAAAAATGTCATTATTTGACATTTATTTATAAAAGCATCATTGAACCGCCCAATTTTTAAAAATATTGACACTTATTTTAATTTAAAATATCAAAACCGAAACCACATACCCATTTGTCAAAGCCCATCGCCTCAATGTTTCCTCTTAAACCTCAACCCCAACCCTAACCTCATACCCAATGGAGGTCTAAGTCTCCATTTCTAACCAAAAACCCCAAAAGCTGTGTTCTTTCTTGCTCTCTTTCTCTTCCTTTCTTATATTTTCTCTATCTACACATGGATTTGGGTTGGTTTCTCCGTCAATGAGTTGTGACTCCGGCCAGCACTTTGGGGGAATAGGGTGCATGGTCTTGCGTTTAGCGGTGAAATTCACCTCCTTTTCGCCGTTGTCGACCACGTACTATGTGAAGAAGCATGACCACAGTGGAGAAACTGTAACCATGTCCTCTTCGATGTCGAACCAGCTTGTAGGCAAAGCGTGGCAACAAGATTATCATTTTCTATCTTAGGAACCCTTATGCTCTTCTCACTCTTCTTTACTCTCATGGAAATGCTAATGACCTTGGATGGCTTTATGATCTCTTTTTCCAGCTTAAGGTCAACCTCAGAGTTAATCTCATGGAAATTAGTGCTGTTTTTTTTTTTTTTATGAGTAATTCATTTGAATTTTTTTGGGTTTTCAAACTTTTACGGAGAGCGATGTTTTCCTTTTCTATTCTTTTTTTTTTTTTTTTTTTGTTTTCCAATGCGGAAATCTCATGGGATTTATGAGTTTCGCTTTTAACTTGTTCTTTGAATTTGTGGAAATGGTTCTTGTGGGGTTTCTAGATTGATTTCTACATTTTTGTGATGGAAATGGTTAATCTCTTGAGTGCCTGATGTTTCCTATGGTCTATTATATGTATATTTTGGTTTTGATATGGTTGATCTCATGGGTTTAGTGTTTGAGATTGTTAATTGAAAATTTTGATTTGGAAAATAGTTAATCTTATGGTGGAAATTACTTCTAAGTTGTAGGCTGTCAAGGGTTCTTTATAAACCTCATAGTTTTTACTTTCTCTAGAATGAGTATCTTTCAAGATGTGATGTCTTTGAAAGATGAGAGAGATGTTAGGGTCTAGTTTTAATGAGCTTAGATCCATCAATGGTGTTTATTAATTACAAGGTTGATTTTCTGTTTCTGAGTAATGTCTTTTTCTCAAGGTAGATTATGGGGAATGGGTTTTAAATGCCACAATAAAAACTAAAAATAAAGAGAGGTAGTTGATAGTTCTCTTGTTGTTGTTATCGAGTCTTTGATTTTGTCTAGCTTTTCATGTTGTTCATGTATTTCATTTATCCCTTGGGAAAGTGCTTGATTTTAGCTTTCATATTTTCCTTTTCCCTTTTGGGATGAGATCTTAAAATTGTGAGCTTGAGGTGCATTAAGCTAGGATTGCATAAAAAGGGTATAAGGTACCAATCAATTCAATTTTGATTAAAAACTAAACTAATTGAAACCTTAAATTGTTTTGTCTTATTTTAAAAGAAAGGATGAAATATGTTTAAAATGAGAACCAATGTTGACTCAATGCAATTATTGGATCGAAAGGTTTTCAAGATGCATGAGGAGCATGTCAAAAACAGTTTTCAATTTTTTACCATGTCTAAAACTTGCAAACATTTAACAATTGGGAAAATTGAGGTGAACTTGTTAACTGCTTGATCAACCATTTGTGGGCGAACTTGTGCATTTTTCAGGCAGAAGGTTGGATCTCAAACGGTTAAGTTTCCATGTCTCCAACGGTTTACTAAGAAGTTCTCGTTGACTAGTTTATGGCCAGCCATTCATTTTACTGAATGAGATGAAACTACTATGCCTAATGACTAGTTTCACTCTCAAATTTCTATTTAAAGCTTCGCCACTTCATTTATGAAGTTGCTCACTTCTCGAAATCATTGTTACATCTCTCATTAAAGAGCTTTGAGAGATTTTCTTGAGTGCACCATTTTGTCACTTGTTGATGCTCAATTGTTGCACCTTAATCCTAGTTTTTCCTTTGTATAATCATGACATTAGTATAAATAACCGTTTATCAACCTTTGGTTTGCCACAAATTGTCTGAAAATCTATGAAGTCGTGAAGCAGAATCTGAAATTTAAAAATTAATCAAAATTACTACATAGACCTAAGAATAATTTTCCATCCCTGACCCTTTTTCTTGGTGGCATTTTGAGTGCCATTCGTGGAAACGCCAACAAAACCTTGTAGTTATCTGTTCCATTACCTAACGGGATGAAAAGAATCACACTTCAACTTATCCTTACAATGTAATATACTTGCATGAGAAGTATGGTTCAAGGGCTATGTAAATAAATAGAATATTCTCTTCTAAATAATTTATTTTATTATGATAATTTATTTTTTCCATATTTTAGGTCACAGTGTATGCAACATAGAAAGTATCAAAACAACTTCTTTACTTGATTAGCAGCACCAAAAAGATGGTACGTTAACCTATGGTGGAGCTATTGTATTCACCTTGTTACATTAGTATTCTTCTAAATTTACAGAAGGAAGTTTTATAACACTACCAAGGTAATATAGAACTTCTTAAAGAAATTATCAATCTTTATAATTTGATTATATATTAAGCAGAGTATTTCCACTATTTGGTAATCCATATAGTATATTTCGGGTAAATGCTTCGAGCTTCAATGATGGTGAAGAAGAATGAAGGCGAGGACTAGCGGCTTCTATTAAATGATCTGGAGGCCGGAGATTATTGATGACACCCCTCCGTTTGGTGGTTTCATTTTCTCGTTTTCTATTAGAAACATGTGAAATGCGAGGTGAGATCTAATCTTCTACTTTAAGATTTTTCTTTCTACGGAAGACTTGCCTTATTGAAGATCTTGGCATAACATTTTGTCAATTTAGATTCGATCCACATTGAGAATTTTATTATTCTTCTTCCACTTGTGGTGGTCTATTTTATATATGAGGATGTGAGAGTAGGATAGTGTTTCCATGTTTGATTTATGCTACATGGGGTCTCACATTGGAGCTTGTTTTTTTTTTTTTTTTACATATTCCTTTTGAGCTAGCTCTGAATCTAAAAGGTGTGATATGGTATCCACTACCCAATTCCCATATGAGTTTTCTTTGACAGGGTTTTTCTTTCTGCATTAAAATTCCATATATTAGATGAAATCCCATGTATTTCCATTTCACTTCCTCAAATTCTTTTTCTGGCCTACGATTTCCTTAATTGGGTTGTATTTTGATATTCTTTTTCTCAATTTTAATACTCAAATACGACTATTCTGACTATGGAGCCTCTACTGGTAAGGTAGGTTATCTACTTCTCTTAAATATGCTTAATCCCACCCCTGCTAACCATTGAGTCTAAAATGGCCAAACTATTATTTCCAATCCAGCAATCGTAATAATACTGATAATTAAAAAAACTGCTCTAATCGAGAATTGACAAACCAAAAGTTAAGGGATCTAAAATGGCCGAACTATTATTTTCTACATTATGATCTCTCACTAGCTTTGACTTCTTCCTTGTCCGCAAATCTTGAATGCTATTGTAACGCCCCGTCCCGAGAGGGTGTACGGTACATGTAACTGTAGGGGCGCATACGAGCACCAAGTGCCATTGTAATATTTTTGGGAGTTGTTGTTCAAGATGAAATGGTGAAATGATAAATTTATTGAACCCGAAATGTGATGCTAGAAGAAGGGTAAAATTGTAATTGCCAAAAGGAGACGACAAATCCATAAAAACGAGAAAAATGATGTCATTATATAAACAACATAAGTCGATGGTAATTTCGAGACGGAGGACCAAATTTTAATTATTAGAGAAATATGGGATTATAAAAGGCCATGAGACAAACCAAAATTCATTTTTGGTCTCATTTTGCTAGGGCTCCACGTTTGGAGAAGAGAGAAAAGAAGAGGAAGAGGAGGAAGAAGAGGAAGAAGGGGAGAAGAGCAAAAAGGTATGTGTTTCAGGTTGAATCATGTGTCTGATGTCTAGGTATTTTGAGATTTGCAGACATTAAGCTCGCTCTAGGGTTTTGTGGAGAGATCACATTAACCCTAGAATTCTTGAAGTTTTGTGGGAAAAACCCTAGTTGGTATAAAATAAACATGGAATCCATCAAAATTATATGGTTTTGTAGGAATTGGTGGACCTTGGGTTGAATTCTTGGAATTTTTACCTAGGGTTGGTAAAAAGAAGTTCCAAATCACCAATTCAAGTGTTATGGAGTGGTTTTGGATGAATTCCATGTTGGTTTTTGAGGTATTATGGAATGGAGAAGTTGTATGAAGAAAGATGGTACCAAAAGAGGGCAAAAGAAACACCTGGGCAAAACCAACTCGTGCAGTACCCCAGACAAAACAGGTGGTACTAATACCACCATACAGTCCCAATTGGTACCGATATCACAAGCAACGTACCACCATATAGAAAGTGTTTGGTACCGGTACCAAACATAGTGGTACCGGTACCACAGTGTCCAAATGCCCAGATTTTGGTAATTTCGCATAGTTAAGCCCAAATTCGTACACTGATAGTATAGGAACCTTACTAAATGATTAAGAGAGGTTCAAAGAAGATTGGAACTCAATGAAAACGTAAAGATACGCCAAGACGCAGGCGGCCGCTTCGCCGGTGATATTCGTTGAGTGTGAATAAGAAGCTACTAAAAGTGACTTGCATGTGAAGTACGTTGTCGGCGCGATTACGAGGGCGATTAATGTTTTCACAGATTCGCTTGAGTCTATAGGCTCAAAGCAAAGGCGGGAAAGTTGTGGAGTCGTGCTCAAGTTTAGTAAGCAAAAAGGTGAGTGTTCTAAACCCATTTTTCAAATATTAGTGTATTATTATAAACTGTTTTACGCTGGTATTTAATGGTTTTGATTTTAAATCATATGTGAAAAGCAAACAAGTAATGGTTTTGATTTATTCAACCATACTTTTAAAAAGCAAGCAATGAGTTTGAGTAAGCAAGCAATGGTTTTGAATTATCAAACCATATTTAAAGCAAGCAATGGTTTTGAATTATTAAACCATGTTTCAAGCAAGCAAGCAAAAAGTATATTTTCTAAAACAGGCCTAACGAAAATCCCTAGTTTTGCCAAGCATACCGTCGAGGTATTCTCAGACGCACGGTGGTGTTAGGATATCATTCATGCATTTAGATTTGCCCTGGCTCCAGAAACTTAGTTCATGCATCATGGCATTTAAAGGAGACTGTGGCACGATCGAGATATATGGTTAACGCTGCTACTAAATTATGGAGCCAAGGCCACCATATTTACCGGAAAAAGGAATGAGCCAGGCTCTTCCACCTGAGTATGGACCTGTGTCCTTCCACCGCACGGTCGATGCCCGTGCTCCCGCTCACTAGCACAAAGAAGCGCAAAGGCCTCTGGTTAATGATTTATAAGCATGGTTTATACAGTTTTGAAATCAACCACTGGTGCATGGTTGAGCCCAGGCTCCCATGTTTATTTTAAAGCAAACGGTTGAGCCCAGGCTCCCGTTTTTATTTTAAAGCAAACGGTTGAGTTTTTATTTTAAAGCAAGCGGTTGAGCCCAAGCTCCTGTTTTTATTTTAAAGCATGCAATGAGCCTGTGCTCCCAGGTTTATAAAAAAGCTTTTATAAACTTTTAAAGCAAGAGATTTGAGAAAAGTTTTATAAACTTTTAAAGCAAAACAAAGTAAAACAAGCAAGAGATTTGAGAAAAGTTTTAGAAACTTTTAAAGCAAATCAAAGCAAAGTAAGCAAGGCTTGAAATATATCAGAAAAGAAATTTACAGCTTTGAGATGTTTCTTAAAACAAACATTTTATAAAGCATATACTCACTGAGCTCGTTTAGCTCATTATTTTCCTGTTTTAAAAACTATTTTCCAAGTACAGGCACTCTGGACACTGGAGCATAGTAGGATTCTCCTGACTTTAGTATTAGTGCTGTTATTAATAATATTTTATAAGGAAATACTTTGAATTTGTATAATGGAAGTATATGTATGTACATAGCGTAGTTGTGAAAATGTGTTGAGCCTAAGGCTCTTTTGAAGGAACGTTGCTGGTTGCCATATTTGGAAAAGTATAAATTGTGTTTACAGAATTTGGAATATGTCCTATATGCGGCTGTTATGCTGTCGAGATTTTTAGCAAATCACAAGTTAGAAAAGGAAAAATTTTATACGAGTTTTTCAGCAAGCAACACGGCTTCGCCTCACAGGATTTTCTAGTCGCTAGGCGAATCACTTAGGATTTCTGTGGGTGGCCGCAAGTACACCCGCCGCTAGTAGGGGTGGGACGCACAACTATCTTCTTCAAATGATTTTAATTTACGCCTTAGTTTTTGGTTGTTCTTCTAATTCACCAAAGCATTAGGTTTTCTTTGGTTAGAGTACGAAGAATTGGGTCCAAGGATATGCCATTAGAGGGTTAACTTTAAGAACATGAACTATTTTTTATTTTTTTACATTTGATTTCCCTTTTTTATTTCTTAGGAGTGGTGTTGAATTCTTTGAAGAGATATCCTCTGAATTTGAAAAGTAGTTTTAGAATAACTGAATTGTGGGAAGGATTGAAGAAATTTAACATCTTGTTTGTCTTAATATATTATTGAGTTGATTTCTTGATTTTTATCTTCTTTTTTTTTTTTGGTTGCAATATTCTAGATCATACTTCCAGTAGAAATAAAATAAAATAAGAACTTGGTGGATAAAGGAAATTACTCATGTTAATTTGTGGAATAGAAATCTAGCTCAAGTATCTAATAATTGGGACTTATCTCATTATGCTAGCTACTGCATAGATGATTTACTGGCCATAAATGAGAAGAAAAAAGAAATATTTCTATTTTTATCTCATCTAATTTCAATATTTCTCAAGAAGAAAGGTCTTGATCCTTCATTTCTCCACCATTCCCACGCTTGCCGCTCCACCTAAACTTTCTCATATGACTTATTTTCTTAATTTTGTCATTAAAAACTCAAATAATCTAAACAAAATTTTCTATTGTTGTTTTTATTATTTCATTCTCTAATTAGATTTTGAAACTGAAGCTCTCTTCTTACCATGTAGGCAGTGATATGACAACTATGGAGATGAGAAATTTGATCAGAATGGTTAACAAGTTAGTTCAATTTATCTGTTTCAAGTAGTAATTCATATTTTTGTTTTGAAAAAAATGGAGTTATGCCTGGTGGGTGTTTTGTGATTCAAGGAACAAGAAGATCCTATACGGTCACTCTCATCTCTTTACCACGGTTAATATCTAATTAGTCTCAAAAATTTTATTTGTAAAAAGAATAGCCCCACTCCACTTTTATAATGTGCTCTATGTTTTCTACAACTGGATTGTCATGGATGTTTTTGTTTTCCTAGCCCATGTCCTGAAACCGGACCAGGGTATCATATTGATATTATCGACTAGATTAATAACTTCCGAATTATCATAACAAGTTTTATTTTATGTTTTCTTTCATTTGATACACATTATTATTCTAGATAAGGTGATAAATGACTCTCTCAACGGCAATAAAAGGGGATAAAGTGACGGGCACCTATGTAAGAGCAAGGATAACACCCGTCTTAAGACCCACTGCTATATTTGTGAGTCATGTGGTATTTTCACCCATTCCACGATTCAAGAGAATGTTTCATTTCTCAAAATTTCAAAAGATCTCACTTGGCATGCACAAAGAAAAACGTTTGATGGGAAGATGTCATCCATCGATTCCCCATCATGGAAGCATCATCACAAATAGTAGATTTTGGTGGAGAGCCTAGAAATCTTAAACTTGCCATTTCAACCGATGGTATAAATCCTCTATGCTTCTGAGTAGTAGGCATAGTTGTTAGCCTGTTATAATGATCATTTATAATCTTCCTCCATGGTTATGCATGAAGAGAAAATTTATGTTATTATCGTTGTTGATATTAGGTCCACGACAACCTGGCAATAACATAGATGTTTATTTGGCACCTTTAATAGAAGATCTCAAACTTTTATGGGAGGTGGGGATTGAAGCTTTTGATGCATATCAACAAGAATTCTTTGCATTGAAGGTTGTTTTATTATGGACAATTAGTGATTTCCTGGCATATGATAATCTCATCAAATGAAGTGTTAGACAATTGTATCATATTCTACATATGGTGAGAGAACTTCTGCCTTTATTTAGGTTATCTACTCAGTTACATTATAGTTTTCCATTTAAGTAATATATTTGGTGCATGTCAAATATTCATAACTTTTTTTTAGTGATTTTTGAATTTCATTTAGGCATTTTTATAAGAAGATGATTGATGGAAAGATGAAAGAACAGGTTTGCTTTTGTTAACCCTACATTGGTTTCTAAAGTTGGAATGAGATAAGCAATAAAGGAAAATAAGTCAACGAAGGAATCCTATAATTCTTGTTATTGTGAAGCACTTTGTTATTTTTCAGATATTAATAATGTACATAATATTGTGTCAACCTTTTTGTTTTATGCCATTCTCTTTTTTCTACAAGTCAGTTTCCATCAAGTCAGTTTGCATCTTACAAGTTATCATTGGTGGAGTTCTTTTCCAGCAAGGTATTATTCTAATTTGAGTTCAATGTTCATTTAATACCTTGAAAATTACCACACTAGCACTCATCAAAATAATAAATGTTCTTAGCCTAGTTGGTACTCTATAAAGTTTTTTGCTTGGTTCTCTATATCTAAAACTTAATTTCCACATTTGAACAGGAACATATGGACTCATGTGGTGCTTTTGACGGGCTTAGCACTCTCCCATAGAAAGATCCTCCACTACCAACAAATTAAATAACATTTTGTACAACTACCCATAGAATCTAAAGGAAACTTAGTTAAATATTTGTTGTAATTTCAAATAATGTATATATCGATAGCTTTGTAGCCTTATCTATGACTTTGATATTTTTCCTTTATATTACTTTATGAGTTATGTATACATTTTCAATAATTAAGTATTGTTATATCGTGATTTATAACCAATAAAATTAATGAAAATAGGATTTTTAACGTGATGTAAAACACGACACTCAAGAATGAGTGTCATGATTCTAAAACAAAACATATAAAATCATTGACACTCAAATAAGGTTGGTAGTTAAGTTTTTAGATTGAAATATTACGAGTAGATAATGATGCTTTAAATGAATGTCATAGTTTTGATTCTCATGTGTGAATAATTTGGTTTTTATTTAAAAAATCTCAAAATTTTGATAAAATTTAAATTTTTATAAATAATATATAAATTTAAATATTATAATGAGATTACATTTTTTTCCATATATTTTATTATGATTATTTTTATTTAAAAATTAATTTTCTTAAAAAATTAGATAAACATTTATTTATTTTAGATATGATAAGGATCTCTTCAAAAAACACACGTATGATAAGGATTTTTTTTCCATGATATTTATTTTTTAAAAAATAACTTAAAAATCAATTATATATCATAGTATATTTTTATTTTTAAAATTAATTTAAAAGATAAATAACATGTGAAATAATCATCCTCATTATACATGTTAAAAATCGTAACCAAGTCTGGGGGAGGTCTGCCCTCTCCAAGGTGTCTCGGATAAAGCTCCAAGAAAGACGGTCAAAGGCCTTCTCTAGATCCACTTTGATTAACATGTACCCTTACCACAGCACTCTTTCCATGGAATTTAGGACTTCTTGGTAGATGATAATATTGTCCACAATTTGTCTTCCTGGTACGAAACTACTCTGGTTCGGTGTAATCAGCTTTCCCATGATCTCCTTTAGTCTATTGGTTATTGTTTTTGTCGCAACCTTATAACCCATGTTGCATAAACTTATCCGACGGAAATGAGAGATCAGTTCCTGTGTTCAACTTGGGGATGAGGGCTATAAGAGGTCGTTCGAGCCGTCCGGAAGGTACCTGTTTCAAAAAAAAAACCAAGGACACAGCGGCAGCGGAGTCTCCAACAGTAGGCCATAAGTTTTTTGGTAGAAGCCTGCATGGATGTCTATATATATTCCCGGGGATTTAAAGAGGGCTAAGTGTCAAAAGGGCTTTCTATAACTTATCTGAGAAAGACTGTCCCAATAAACTGGGCATGTTCCTCGAAAGAGTGGGAATCCATTCGGAATCTATGGGCTCAGCAATCTCTCTCCTCCTCCTAAAATAATTTTTTGTAAAAATGTCATCACCATATTTTCTAGAGTGTTAGGGTCCAGATACCCAGTATAAGTGTCATCTTTCAGGGACTCATACTTCCTTCTGCTCCTCTGTATTATAGTAGAGGCGTGATAAAATTTTGTGCTCCTGTCAGATCCATTCCTCCCATGATCTCTAAAACCAAAGGAGTTCTTCTTGCTTTAACAGTGTTGAGATCATGCTGAAAGAGAAGGGGAGAGGATTAAGGGCATTTGGAGTCCCTTCAGGTTCCACGGAAGGGAAGGAGAAGAGGGGATGGGTGTTGGAGTCAGATGGGGGGTTGGGTGCGTGTGGTGGTGGGTGGGGGGAAAGGAGCAGGGAGTGAAGAGGGTGGGTGCGGGTAGGGGAGTCAAAAGAAGGGGGGGGGAAGGGGAGCAGGGAGTGGGTAGGTGGTGCGGGTAGGGAGTCAAAGAAGGGGGGGGTTTGGGAGTGGCAGGGGGTAGGGACGGAGGTGGGGGCAGGAGCAGGGGCTAGGGAGGTTGGTACAGGGGTGGGGAGGGGGAGGAGGGGAGTTATGCTTAATTATAAGATGATATTTAATAAATAATTAAATTTGATAAAGATAGAATGAATTAATATAATTTTTTTGTAAGTTTAAAAATTTTTTTGTAAATACAAATAATGACATAAAAATTTATTCATTTATTATTAATTTATTAGTATAATTAATAACTCTTTGTAAGGATAATTATTTTTATTTTATCGTATTATATGGTGTTTTTAATCGTATCCGTATGATAGATTTTTTTAAATTTGTCATATTGTATCTCCGTGGCTGTATTCGTGTCCGTCTTTAGTTCATCGAGACCTCTTATCATAATACTTAATGAACCTCTTTATCATAATTACTTAATCGGGAGTGCGGAGGATGCGTACCCATACTAGGGATTCCAGAGTATATCTGTTCCGGGTTGAAGTTCGGCTGCCAGCGGTCTAATCGTCAAGTAATTATTAAAGATCATCCATGTGACCTCCTTATTTAGCATACTCTGCAAGGTCATCAACTGAGTAGGAGAACTTAACTAGAAACCATTGTCTATGGTTACTAGTTCCACCACAGCCTTTGGTCTCCAGTCTCTGATCTTCCTGGAGAAGTAGATTGAACCGATGTTGCGGCTAAGCAGCTTTGATGATCAATGTATGTTTCCAAGGTTTTCGTAATCTGACTTTTTCCTTCTTAGAGAGACGTATTTCAAGGCAATCTGATCTATCTCCCTCTACTGTGGCCATCCTCCTCATCCAAGATCCAGTCGTTATATGAGTACCCCCAAAATTCCCATAAGTTTATCCCGAAAGGAAGGCCCTTTCTGTAGTCTGCAGCCATCTCAATGTCATTGGATAGAGCATCTTAAGATGGGCTGTCAGCGCGAACCTTCTTGTTGCTTCTTCCTGTTGATCATCTTCTTCTGATCGTGCGTTCATGCGTTCATGCGAACCTTCTTGTTGCTTCATCCAATACTATATATGAAAGTAGACTTTATTGAGTTAAAATTTGCTTATTTTATCAAAATTAAAGAAAAAGAAGTTTAATAACTTTTCACAGTTCCATTAAAATCGTGTAAAAATATCAGGCATGGTTATTAATTCCACATTTATTTTTCAGTTTTATATATCTAAATATTTGTTTTTAATATTTAAAAATCAAAACCTTTTTTTGCTATAATATATATTTAAATAAATTTAAATATGATAATTAGGCACTCATGCATTTTTCTTTGAGAAAAAAATATTAAATCCTTAAAACATTGTGGAAAACTATTGAAAAATCGTTTAAAAAGCACCATTAGATTTAATCACACACTTTCCGGTAGTCCTTTCAGAAGGGAGCTGCTTTCGCTCCATTTTCATGGATGAAACCCAAATGGCTTTTTCAAAAACTCAACTCTTACCTTCCCAGTTGCAGTTCCCCGCTATCCTCTCCACTCAAGACCCTGATTCTCCAAAACCCATCCTCAGAAACCCTGAGCCTCAATTTTTGCCCTCAATCATGGAGATATAAGTTTCCTTCTCTCCCTTTGTGGAAGAGAAGGCAACCTTCGTCTGGGTTCTTCCCTTCATGCTTCCATCATAAAAAGTTTTGGATTTTTGGACGGCAATGATCCAAATAATCTTCGAAATGTCATTGTTGTTTGGAATTCTCTCCTCTCAATGTATTCAAGGTGTGGAGAGTTAAGGGAGGCAACCAAGGTGTTTGATCATATGCTCGTGAAAGACACAATTTCGTGGAATTCGAGGATTTCAAGTTGTTGAATAATGGGGATTTTGAGATGGGGTTTAGGGTTTTTAAACAACTGTATGAATCCGGTATTTATTAGTTTGATCAAGCCACTCTGACTACTGTTTTAACAGCTTGTGATAAGCCAGATTTTTGCTGTGTGAGTAAGATGATACATAGTTTAGTGTTTTTATATGGGTATGAGCGGGAAATTACAGTGGGACTTGTCACACCCCGAATTCCACCGCGCGATTATGTTACACATTTTACCACCATTTTTTTCACAACTCGAGTCTAAATTCCACTTTAGTAATCACCCTAAACTTAAATAAAACACTACTCCAAGTCTCCAAACATACACACATATCTAAGACAGTTAATTCCTCAACGTATCTAAACTATACACTTACACTCGATCAAAATAACATTTACATAAAGTTCTGAAAACTAATGGGCCACACGGAAATTAAATATACAACGATCCACAAAAGATAAATTCAACTCATTCCAAATATATAATAATATCCACATAACACTAAATATCAAAATCGCATGCCAACCACCAACAATAAGGCCGCAGATATTAAATCTTCTCATCTCAAACCCAGTCCAATCTCCATGTCACGCAGCTGTCTCATCGCATCTAAGGTGGGAGGAAGCAATGTGAGTTCGATAACTCGCAAATAACTCATAACAAGCCACGCCATAAAAACATTTCAATTTATACATAATTCAAGATATCTCAAAATACGAAAGTATTTTACAAATAATAGGTCAATGTAATACTAAACACACGAACGCAATACTACCACCATCTCAACCTCCTCATCGTGACTCTTTGCCACCTGCGACCACCGGACATCCCAGAACAACGACAAATCAGTTGGGGACTTCTTACCACCCAAGTGATACGCCCACATCCCGTATATCCGACCTTTCGAGACTACAACCTGTGGACTAGTCATCGTCCCGTCCACTACATCAATCCAACTCTCACTACACAAGCCTTCATACCCATGTCATGCTTTAAAAACAATTTCACAAAGATTCAACCAGCTACTCTGATATTTAAAAACATCATGTACCAAGCACTAAAGATTTCCATATATATAAAATATACATTTATATATCACTGTAAAATCACACAAATAAAGCGATCTAATGGCACTGCACCCAATAAACATCAAACCACGCGACAAAGCGGGTGAAAGCGTTATAAGATCCCCCTACCTTCCTTGGATTCAAAATCCTCAAGTCTCCCATGGAAGTCAAAACCCGAGGCTACTCCAAAGGATCTACAAATAACAAGTCATAAGATTCCTTAAATTTTCACAACTACACATAAAAAATTACTCAAGCGGTCTATTTCTTTTCTCCACCACTCTGAATTCACACATAATTCTTATACTCAACATAAACCTCGATCCCCGTTTAATTTCTTACACTTGGTTGTGATCAACATTTAACACCCCTATTGGGTAACACAAACAACACACACACAACACTGCACTCTTTTTTTTCAAATTTCATCTCAAGACCCCTTTTTTTTTCTCAACTACAATTTTTGACCAGCCATACATGCTTTTTGTTCATTGTGGTCTTCTGACCAAAAGTTCCCCTATCTCTTAGCTTTCCACAGCCTCTTAAATCAGGTCATTCGGACCTCAAAATCAAGAGTTATGGTTTTTACACTCTAACCTCCCCGAGACTATTTCCTAGGGACAGAATCTGTGCCCTCTCTTCACCCTTACTTTGACGAAATTATGGGAACAAATGAGCCATAATTTGGCCATACTTTCTTCATGAAGTTACTCCCATGTGGTTACTGAAGAAGGATTTTAATCACCCACTCGGACCACCTAACTCAACATATGACTCAAAACAGGAACTCCGCTCCGTAATTGTGTGGGACAGAATCTGTATCTGACTTTCAACCTCAAATTCAAGGGTCTTATGGTAGGGTTTAGTTCTTGGTTGCTTCTAGACATTCGAAGGGCTAGGTCTTGGGCTTCTTCTCCAACTGGAATCACCCAAATCGGAGCACCGAAACTCGAGTTATGTCCTAAACCACCCGGATTATTCTATGATCAAAACTGAAGCATAAATTTTGCTTGAACATACCTCTGAGGAATATTTGGGCCACATAGAATCAGAATTTGAGGGTAACTATTTCAGGATGTTTGGTGCTCCTTGAAGTCTAGTTTAACTAGCAACTTGAATCACTCAAATCGGATAAGAAATGAGCAAGTTATGGCCAAAATACTAACACTGGTCAAAACAGAAAAATCCAGCCCTCGAAAATGCCCAGAATTTATGATTTTCCCCACTTTTTCCATAAGTTTCCAACCCAATCAACCCCAACACTCAAACACACATCAAAGCCACTCTATTCAACCCAAAACATCTTCCAAAACACATCTTTAAACAAGAATCTATGGTTTTGCCAACTCCATCACTCAACCAATCTAAGGTTGATGAAACCCTAGCTTCAGAGAAATTCATGAATCATACCTCTACAAAATCCCTCAAATCCTACACAAATAACCAAGGGATTAGGGTTTTACCACCCCATATCCTTCAAATCTAGGTTTAGGGGAGAAGTTCCCCCAACCAAAACCCCTGTGAAAAAGAACCATCTTACAGAATCAAACCAAAAACCCTTACCTTTTGCTCAATCTCCTTTCCTTCTCTTTCCTTTCTCCTCTTCTCTTTCTTCTTCTTCTTCTTCCTCTTTCTCCTCTCTTCCTCACGTTTTTTCCTAACTCTATTTGAGCAAAAATGAGAACTATCCCTTTTTGCTAGACTAGTTTTAGTCTTATACCCATTTTTGACTTTAAAGTTTCACTAATAGCAATTTAAGCCATTAACTCTTTCTATTTGCATATCACATTCTCAATCTTATACATTGACCACTAGACTTTTTCATTAATGACCCAGAGTCCTCTAAGTGGTAAATTTACCAATTTACCATTGGTTCTTAGTATTAAACCCGGGTCTATCGCTTTATTTTCTAAAATAATATTTAACTTATCAGACACCTCTACACAGTGAATTTATCATCACATCATACTCTTAGGACGTGAGTGTCATGATGCGGGTTTTTACGATGTCTCGAAAAGAATGTAGTTACCTGGACGGCTGTGATCTCAGGTCTTGCACAAGATCAATTTTATGACGATAGTTTGAAATTGTTAGGAAAAATGCATGGTGGACCAGTGGCTCCAAATTCCTTGACATATTTGAGCTCCTTCGGACAGCATGTTCTGGTTTGCAAGCGATAAGGGAAGGGCGTCAGATTCATGGGCTTGTTTTGAAATTAGGAGTTGATTATGATTTTTGTATTGAGAGTTCGCTAATGGATATGTATTCTAAATGTGGTGGCTTGGAAGATGCATGGAAGATTTTTGAGTCTGCAGAAGAGTTTGATGAGGTTTCCATGACTGTAATTCTCGTTGGTTTGGCACAGAATGGGTTTGAGGAGGAATCTGTACAGGTTTTTGTTAAAATAGTAAAAAATGGAGTTGTGATTGACCCCACCATGATTTCAGTGATTCTAGGGGTATTCTGCAGCGATACTTCTTTGGCTCTTGGTAAGCAAATTCACTCATTGATCATCAAAAGAAGCTTTGGTTCTAATTACTTTGTCAACAATGGGCTGATAAACATGTATTCTAAGTGTGGAGATTTGGGGGATTCAATCAAAATCTTCAGCTGGATGCCACAAAGGAATTTGGTCTCATGGAACTCAATGATTGCAGCTTTTGCTCGCCATGGGAATGGTTCTAGAGCACTTCAGTTGTATGAAGAGATGAGATTAGAAGGTGTTCAGCCAACAGATTTTACATTTCTCTCTTTGCTACATGCTTGTGCCCATGTGGGTTTGGTTGAAAAGGGCATGGAGTTCTTGGAGTCCATGGCTAAAGATTATGGGATTCGTCCAAGGATGGAGCACTATGCTTGTGTTGTTGACATGATGGGCTGAGCAGGGCTTCTTAATGAAGCCAAGGAGTTTATTGAGGGATTGCCTGAAAAACCTGGTGTTCTTGTTTGCAAGCATTGCTTGGAGCTTGTAGCATTCATGGTAATTCTGAAATGGGAAAATATGCAGCCAATCAATTATTTATGCAAGCACCTGAGAGTCCAGCTCCTTATATTTTACTAGCTAATATATATTCTTCTGAAGGAAGATGGACAGACAGAGCAAGGACCATCAAGAAAATGAAAGATATGAGTGTGACAAAAGAAACAGGCATAAGTTGGATTGAGATTGAGAAAGATATCCACAGTTTTGTTGTTGAGGACAGAATGCATCCACATGCCAAGATTATTTATGGTGTTCTAGGGGAGTTGTTTAAACTGATGACAGATGAAGGGTATGTGCCTGATAAGAGGTTCATTCTCTATTACTAGGATAATGTAAAGGAATAGCCAATAGTTTGTGTCAACTGATGGTGCCTTGGAAAATATGATTCCTCACTCAGACAGTTGGAATTCAACGTTTCTTCTTTTACCGAAGGATCATGGATCAGAAACTCAACATTTCATTGAAGTTGCTAACTCTTTCGTGAGAGTAAGTGACAGTACACCTTCATTGCTTTATTTTATAAAATGGTGGAAGTCTAAACTGAAGAGTTAATTTCTCTCTGAGTTTTTTTCTTTTCTTTTTTCTTTTTTTTCTTTTTTTCTTATTTTATTTTTTACAATTTTGAGACTTTTACTTAAATTAAATTTTCACAACGCATATGGATTACAAGATGGAAGCCTTCTGTTGATACATTCAGTTATTAGTGTATTTTTTGACTAAGTTACACAAAATCTTTGTTGTTTTCAATATATACTTTGTGAACATTATGCTATTACCGTGCATGAAACACACACTACCATTCACGAAGTCCTTGGTTCTGAGGTACAATGATTGAAAAACATATGATTTTTGCGAATGCAAGATTTTGATTGTGAATATATGAACTCATCAGAAGAGTGTAGTGCTGGGTTTTCTGAACTGCTCCATTCAAAAGAACCTCAAAACTCAATGTAGTATGTTCATTCTATATGCTTTTTCATTCATCTGCAGATTATGTAATGATGTGTCTAGCAGAAAGTGAATTGGTCGGTGTTATTGGCTTATTCTGGATGCTTCCAACCTCATGGTATAGTTCTTCATTTGAAATTTTATCAGCCACAAATTCATTGAAATTCTAGGTGCCTAATGGGACAGTTCTTTAGAGAAGTCTATTGTCAAAGATGTATCGATTTTAAGCACCAGAGATATGAAAAAGAGAATTGTTTGAAAAATCATGAATGGAAGACTCAGTGATTTTATCTGCTTCGTGTAGACTGGTAAAACAAAGACTAATATATCTGATGGTTAAAAAAAAAAAAAGAATGAAGCAGGAAAGCAAAAACTAATTCAAGGACTATTATCTACAAATTAGCATGTTTTCCATGCAAAATTATCATTTTCACCCAAGTGAATCTGGGACTGATTGTTAGAGAGGGTCTACAGGCCAAGTCTTGTAACGATTGCCTCTTCTTGCTTGGCTTTCTTTCTGTTTCTGACCTGTCATCCTCCCTCTCCTCCAAACACTCCCAACTTTCACTATTAATATTGTTCCAAACTTAGTGAATAATTGTGTAGCAATTAACAACCCCAAGAATGGTGGTATGTATAAGCTCATTTATTCTTAGGAGTCTATGTTAATGGCTTTGTAGCTACATTTTTTCATTTAAGTATTAGCCTGCTTTCTTCCAGGAGATATCAATGTATCATGGTCTGATAACGCCTGCTCTGCATGGTCTTATTACGAATAGTAACTTTCCTTTTTAACTGTTTGTTCACTACTTTTTCCATGCAGTTTTCTTGAATGGAAAGTTCTGCAAGGACTCAGAGCTTGCTGCAGCCGATGATTGTTTCTACTATGGGCTCCATATTCCAGTTCTAGGAAACGTAATAACTCATAGTTGGCTCAATGGTCACTCTAGTAGATGTTGAACACAAATACCAGGGCTTAACACCCTTGGCATATCCATGGCTCATATTGATTATGCACCATACGGTCAAAACCCTCGAGCTATAGATAGCCTAGTTGTCTTGGAAGGAACCCTCTTAGTTGGGTTTGTCACATCGAACACTGAAAATCCCCTCATTAGCAAACTTGAACAAGAGTGATTTTTGCACAAAGAGGCTTCATTCACTTCTAACTAAATGTTGGGAAGACTAATGCAGGGGGGTTGTGCCTTTGCTTGGTCTGGAGTAGCCAAAAATCTAGTGTCGTGTTATCATCCATATAAACAGTGTTTGATCAGATCCACCAATCAATCCTGATGTTCTCACCAGGGCCTTCCAACTTGATCGAGGACCTCCAATCCTGGTTCGGGTGGGATAGCAGCAACTGAAAGAAGATATAATTGAGCAAGTGATGAAACCATTTGGAGAAGAACTTTTGCATTATCAAACTTTCAGCATAGTAATAGTACAATAAGAGGCTTTATTATAAACTCTACAATTTTGTTTGTCATCCCTCTCTCCCTCTTATGGCATTTTTCTCAGATTGAAATAGCAGTATTAAGTCTTCAAAACTCTTCATTTCAAATTAATTCAATTAGCTGATGAGCCTATGCTATCTGAAACACAGTCAAATGAATGCTTAAAGCTGTTCTTAGGTGTCACATGTGCCTTGGTGTATGTTCCGAATCAAGCCAACAAGATTCTAACAGCGACCAGTTGTAAGTTCCCAAACCTTTCACTGTCGTCCAGTCTTTACAAACTGAGTATTGCAGCCGCCCCTTCACAGAGAAAGCAGCAGAATCCACTCCTAAGTGAGCATATGACCATATCCTTATCCATTTGTCCAAAGGTTTTCTGCAACCTGATCTGCACTCTTCGTGTTTCCGTGGGTGATTCACTCCTCAGTTAGAGAAGTCCTCCTAAGTTGGCACGGGTCATTTGTTGATAGAGAATGGAAAAAAACTTAGAAGATTGCTCTAATAGGCTTCTTTGACACCCATGCAAACAGAAAAGAAATATGCGTAGCTTTTGATAATAATACGAAAGCCACCCAACCAAAACAATTAAGAACTTTTCCTCGTATCTTTTTTTTTTGGATAGGCTTCACTGTATATTGTTGAAGGGGCTCTTCAATGATATTTGTGATTGGGTAGGTCACTTAGGGCAATTATAACAGGTTTTTGTGTTTTCGTGCCCTTTTTGGTTTTTTTTTTCTCATGTGTATATTTTTTCTTTCACTACAATTTCTATTTTCCTATCAAAGAAAAAGTAATGTCAAAGACGTATTGGTGCAAGCAGCACAGAAACGAGGAGAGAGGGGTGGTGTGGTAAGGATGATTAGTCTTTGAAATAGGGAAAGCAGTCCATTGAAGACTATGCAAGTCCATCTACATTCTATAATAAAAATAGAGCATAACCAGTCCAATGATTCCTTTCTTGTAAATTAATCTTTTGCATATGCAAGTTTTTCAAATCTCACCAGTATCCAGATTGTGATTGTTAGAGACAGCATAACAACTATAGGAGGCCTTTGTGCTCCATATGGAATATTTACTTGCAAAATCTTCCAAGACAAGTTGCTTTACTGAAGACAGGATGTGCAAAAAACCAAAACCATTTCATCTTCATTTCACATTAATTCAAATACCCAAGTCCCATATCACCTAGAGGCTCCTTCGTGAGAATCAGCCTGTCATGCTACAACTCTATGCCTCTATGTTGACCGATTTCATTTTGTCTTAGGCTCATTAGGACAGTGATTCTGGATCCCGACCAGCTTGTGCAGGGTTGACCAAAACATTTTTTCATAGTCAGATCCAATACTAGGCAACAAGCTTTCTAAACTTAACTGAGTTGACCACTTGAACTGGGGCTATTGCACCATGAGCCATTTACTAATCTCTCTGAAGCGTTCTCACCACATTTTTCTCAAACCTGCCTCATACTGATCTTCATTAAGCTCTTCCGCTACAATCATGGACCAGTCCATGACAATGAGCAGAGGAAATAAGGATAAGAAATGGAGGTAAGGAAGATTCAATATTTGAAATAGAAAAAATGCAATCCATTGAACACTGGTCAGTCCTCTATTCTTATCGTATATCTTAGATACACTGTAATCTGAGAACTTCTTATGTAATAAATTTGACATGACATTTTTCATATCCAAGGTTTTCACTTCTCAACAAAAGACAGTGAATTGTAACTGTTGGATACACCCTAACAAATAAATGCAGTTATTACAAGGTCCCTTTCTCTTATAATAGATAAATATATTCACTATCAAATTATAAGAAAAATAACAATGATCTTCCATTGGGTTCTTTATACACTGTTTTTGAGATTTTTCAATGTTTAGTTATGGTTATATTATGGTTACCAATAAAACAGAAAAACCAAACCTTATCAAAAGAAAACAGAAAACCTAAACCCTGCCTTAAAAGCTTAAAGTAATCCTGAATACCTTCACCTCATTTTCCCATATGTAACCCTTTAACTCTTCCATTAGCTAGCCTTTTGGAACTAAATCTTTTCAGACATGCATGATGAATATTCAAGTTAAGATCAGCATGCTAGGTAACTTATCCTATGTAAATTAACATGTATCAGTGTAGCCATTTATCCTTGTAAGTGATAAGAAAGAAAAAAAGAAAAAAAATATAAACACCCATTGAAGAGACTATAAATTGACATGTTTCCCATAAAAATTTCAATAACCTCAGCTCTAACAGCAGATTTGTGAGCTGCTGAGACAGTACTCTAACAATGGAGAAACTTGTTAGTTTCCTGGTAGCTGTTGCTGTCATGGCATTAGCTTCCTATCTTGCCTCTGCTTATGATCCAAGTCCACTGCAGGACTTTTGTGTTGCCATTGATGAGCCCAAGAATGCTGGTATTTCTCCATATACATAGTGACCTGTGATCTTAAAGCTATTCTTTAGTACTACTCCTTTTCATTGATATTGTTTGAGTCCTAATGACTGGATCTTTTCCTTCCTGTTTTAAAATGTAGTATTTTTTGTAAATGTAGAGTTCTGCAAAGAACCCAAATCGTGGCTCAGGATTTTCATCATGGACTGTTGAAAAATACCAGAAAACACACAAAATCTAGTCGGCTCAAATGTCACCCTGTAGATGCTGATCAATTACCAGGGCTCAACACCTTGGGTACCTCAGTGGCTGTCTCGACTACTCACCCTCGTGCATCTGGAGGTGCCTATTGTCATGAAGGAACACCTAGCTGGTTTTGTGACATCCAACCCCGAAAACCTCCTCTCTTTAGCAAAGTTCTCAAATGGGTGGGGAGGTTTTGTGTTCCCTTTGGTCTCATCTAATTTCCAATACAACATTGGGCACACTAATGCAGTAGCCATAGCTGCTGCAAGGAGCCAAAATGCAGCAAGCGTTATCACTGTAGCCAATGCAGTGTTTGGATCAAATCCACCCATCAATCCTGATTTCTGGCAAGGGCCTTCCAGTTGGACAAGAAGGACCTTCAAGAAAGATTCCAGTTGAGAATGTGCAGTACCTAGATGATGTTATCAAGCTTTACTGGCTTTGTTTAATGACTATTGTCTGTGAGGTTCAATTACCTTTATTACAATCATCCAGAATATGGGAGTTGATCATTTTGTATTAATAAAGAATGTCTGTTTATATCTTCTTCCTCTGTCTCTATCTCAATATATGTCTTAAAAAATCTTATCCAAATCTTGTATATTTGTTCTGATAAAGAAGTACTGGAGGTGATGAAGAAATCAATACTGGTAAGCCAGGAGAACAAAAGAAACTGGTCATAATGTCCAACTACACCATTTGAATGTTGGGAGAGGCATAAGTGTCATGAAAATATGAAGAAAGAATGGAAATGAAACACCCAGAAAGTCTTATGACATTCACTGTAGACAAACCAATTAATTATGAGTTTTAATTTAGTTTCAACTTTTATCTGAAGTTTTTTCCATGTACTTCATGCTGATAATAACCAGGAAGAAAGTAGATTTCAATTCATGTAACAAGCTTCTGACCCCAAGTTCTTATAAAGATCTAATGTGTCATGACATTAACCACAAACCAATTTTAGATTTTTGTCAACAGACTACCTCAGTTTACTCGATTAAGTCCTAAAAACCCGAACATTTTGGATAGTTCACCCAGAGTCTGGTGACCATATGAGTTGAGGAAGAAAGGGTTGAGAAAGGGGAGTAGTTGTTAAAGAATAGTTCAACCTTTAAATTAGAAAAATGTAATCTTCTTACCTTATGTTTAAAACATATGCTAATCAGAGGACTTCATCTGATTAATTGATATTCCTACCGCGTTTTTGCTTCTCCAGAAAACAGAGATTGTTATGTTAGAATGGTCCATATAATTTGAATTCTAAATTCAAATTTAAATCTCATAACACCTCTCCTCAACCTCATACACCTCTCAGGAAACCAAGAATGGTCTGGTCTCTATATAAGAATCGATGAGTATTTTTTTTTGCCCTTCGCTACTAAAAAATACAGAGAGAAAATGCACCATCCAATTTATTTTTGAGAAGGGCTTAGAAGAACTAAGAAAATTTATTTTCAATTCTTCCAGTATTCTAGTTTCTCTGTTTCTCAACAATGGCTGGAGGTATGTATATTCTGGCATTTTGCTTCCGCATATGATCAGGTTATGTTGTTGGTATCTTCATATGATCAGATTATTGATTTATTAATATATACATTTAAAGCTCTTACATGTTATTCTTGAAGGCAACTATTCTTGCTTAAAACCAAAGATTATATAGAATCGACTGGAAAGGTCTAGAGCATGATCTAAGGAAATAAGGATAGGAAATAAGGATAAGGATAAGAAATGGAGGTAGTAGTTGAGGAAGATTCACCTTTGAAAAGAAAAAATCAACCATTGAACAGTACTTGTCAAATGTATTAAACTTGACCTATTTCATATCTGCTACCTCAACAGAAATGCAATGAGATTGTAATCTGTTGTATTCAACCCAACTAATTTAGTTTGTTGATAAGGTCCTTTCCTCTAATAATAAATAAATACATTCACTATCAAAGACCATAAAAAAAATATTATAATTTTCTGTTGGCTTTAGACACTCACTTTTGAGATTTTGAGATTTTTCAATGTTTGTCACCAAGAAAACAGAAAAGCCAACTACTGCCCTAAAAGCTAAAGTAATCCTGAATATATAACTTCACCTCATTTTACTATATGCAACTCTTCCAATAGCCAGCCTTTGAACCAAATGCTTCCAGACATGCATGATGAATATTTGCTAAGATCAGTGATACTAACTAATTAATCCTACAAAATTAACAGCTTTAAAATCCACTTACCCTTGTAAGTGATAAGCAAAAACAAACAAACAAACACTCATTAATAGACTTATAATTGACATGCTTCCTATGCAAATTTCACACCCTCACCTTAGCATAAGATTTCTTGATTGTTGGAGACAGTAATCTAACAATGAAGAAAACTAAGTAGTTTCTGGTAGCTGCTTGCTGTCATGTCATTGGCTTCCTCTTGCATATGCTTATGATCCAAGCCCACTGCAGGACTTTTGTGTTGCCATTGATGAGCCCAAGAATGTTGTGTATTTATTTATATAATGACCAGTGATAAGCTTATTTTTAGTACTACTCTTTCATTGATACTAATGATCTATCTTTTACTTTCAGTGTTTGTAAATGGGAAGTTCTGCAAGAATCCAAATCTGACTGTGGCTGTGGATTTCTTCTTTCATGGGCTGAATATA
The DNA here is from genome assembly GCA_016808115.1 of Tetrastigma voinierianum. NCBI lineage: Eukaryota > Viridiplantae > Streptophyta > Magnoliopsida > Vitales > Vitaceae > Tetrastigma > Tetrastigma voinierianum. The sequence continues at coordinate 55,813 of JAEQBH010006463.1, forward strand.
CCAGGAAACACGGAAAATCTAGAGACTAAATGTCACCTTTGTAAATGTTGACTGTCTGCCCAGGAGTCAACACCTGATATCAGCAGTCAAAGGATCTATGCTCCCCATGGTGAAAACCTCCTACACTCACCCTCGTGCCAATTGAGACTTTCATCAGTCTTGGAGGGAACACCTGAGTGTTGGCTTTGTAACCTCCAACCCCGAAAACCGCCTCATTAGCAAAGTCCTTAACAAGGGGGATGTTTTTGCATTCCCTTTTGGTCTCATGCACTTCCAATTCAACATGCTCACCGTAGTACTATAGCTGCTCTGGAGCAGCCAAACCAGGCGTGATCACCATAGCCACCGCAGTGTTTGACTAAATCCACCCATCAATCCTGATGTCCTTGCAAAGGCTCCAGTTGGACAAGAGTGTTGAATAATCTTCAAGCAGTCTTCTAGTGGGAAGATGCAGGAATGAAGGAGCTATAAACCTTTCATTTATTTGCTTAAATGGATATTTGTGATGTTCAGTTACCTTATTACAATCATCCTAGAATAAGAGGATTGATTACTTCATTTCGTAGTTCTTTTTGGTGTGGATTTTGGTCCTAATATTAAAATAAAGCAGTTTGTCTGTTTGTCATCTTCTTCTCTGTCTCTATCCAAATCTTTGAATTTCACTTAAGAAAAAATGTATTGGTGATGAAGAAATCGGCACCGAGGCAACTACTGTAGAGATTTGAAAGTTCATATATTAAGAGATGCCATTTGGCTTCTCTAAATTATTCCATTGTAACCCATCGACCAGGATCAAAGAAATTTATTAAAATGTCCAAAGTAAACCATTCGAATGTTGGGAGAGGCACAAGTATCATGAAAATTGTGAAGAAAGAAAGGAAATGAAAACCAAAAAATCTTATGACATACTGTAGACAAATCCAATTAATTATAGGTTCAATGTGAGTTTTAACTTTTATCTGAAGTTTTTTCATGTACTCCAAACTGATTTTCAAGTGGGAAAAAGTAGATTTCAGTTCATGCAACAAGCTTCTGACCCCAACTTCTTCTATAGATCTAATGGGTCATGACATTAACCACAAACTGATTTTAGATTGCCTGTCCACTGGTTTACTCCTTAGCTTTACCTTGGTTTTAAGTCCTGAAACCCAAACATTTTGGATAGTTCTCTCCAAAGTCTAGACCATTAGTTAAGGAAGAAAGGGGTGTAGTTGAGAAAGGGGTGTAGTTGTTGAAGAAAAGTTCAACCTTTAAACTAGAGAAATGTAATCTGCTTACCTTATGTATAAATCATATACTAATCTGAGGACTTCAATTCGATTAATTTGATATTTTTCCAGAATGCAAAGTTTTTTGCTTCTCACAAGAAAAAACTGCTTGTTATTTTTAAAGGCACCCTAACAACTAACTAAGAAAGCCTTAGTCTTCAACATTGTTAAGTAGCTATTTCTCTCTCTATTACATCAATGGCAGGCTGCATGGAAAAAAAATTGTCCAAGCTTTTGAAACTGAGGAAAGCCTGATGAGAACAGCAGAAAATCTTTGAATGCATCCCAATGCTTCATCAAACTGAAGCAATCCAGAGCTTATGCAATGATTTTTCACTAAGTGGAAGGCACATGGCTAGAAACTCAGAATCCCAATATATAGATATCATCTATTTCCCTGAGAAATAAGTCACATTGTTATTTACACTCAAAGTACAAACTCACTAACACAAAATTGATATCATCATCGAGTTTAAACTATACAAGCCTGATTTAAGTAACCATGTTTGAATTGGCTGATTAATTCTATAGCCCACGCCTGAATCTACTCTGTAATTTTCTAGCTGCTGTCTATACAAATGCACTATGTTAAAATTTCAGTGTTTAGGTACAAATACTGCAGATTGATATGAAATTGGATCTACCTCCACCTAATTGGACTTCTCTTACCACACAAGCATGGAGTATTTTCTATTTAAGATCAGTATTTACTAATCCTTGATAAATGAACATGCATTGGTGAACCACTGTCCTTTCAAGTGAAAAAAAAGAAAAAAAAACTACCATTGAAGGTCTATAAATCTGACATGCTTTCCATGCAATAAACCTCACCCCTCACCTGAATAAAAAGATTTGTGATTGTTGGAGACAGTACTCTAACAATGAATAAAGGTGTTATTTTCCTGGTGGCTGTTGTTCTCAAGGCATTGGCTTCCTTTCTTGCCTCTGCCTATGATCCAAGCCCACTGCAGGACTTTTATGTTGCCATTGATGAGCCCAAGAATGCCGGTATTTCTATAAATATAGTGATCAGTGATCTTTAAGCTATTTTTAGTACTACTCCTTTTCATTGCGATGGTTTGATAGATTGACCTATCTTTTCATTTCCCCTGTTTTTACAATGCAGTATTTGTGAATGGAAAGTTCTGCAAGAACCCAAATCTGACTTAGGCTGAGGATTTCTTCTATCATGGGCTGAATATACCAGGAAACACAGAAAATCTAGTGGGCTCAAATGTCACTATTGTAAATGTTGATTAATTTCCAGGACTTAACACTCATGGAATATCACATCCTCGTGTCTCCGAGATCCTCATTGTCTTGGAAGGAACACTCTTAGCTGGCTTTGTCACATCCAACCCCGAAAACCATCTCATTAGTAAAGTCCTGAACAAGGGGGATGTTTTTGTGTTCCCTTTCGGTCTAATTCATTTCCAATTCAACACTGAGAACACTTATGCAGTGACCATAGCTGCTCTGGGCGGGCAAAATCCAGGTGTGATCACCATAGCCAATGCAACTTTTGGATCTAATCCACCCATCAATCCTGATATCCTGGCAAGAGCCTTCCAGTTAGACAAGAAGGTGGTTAAATACCTTCAAGCAGTCTTCTAGTGGGAAGATACCGAGAATGAAGGAGCTATAAACCTTTGATTTATTTGATTAAACAACTATTTGTGATTGAATAAGAGTGTTTGTTTGTAGCTCTTTTGGTAAGGACTTCAGTCCTAATATTGAAATAAAGCAGGTTGTCTGTTAGGTATCTTCTTCTCTTTCTCTATCTCAATACCAGTATATCCAAGATAGGCTATGTTGTCTTATAAAATCTTATCCAAATCTTTGAGATTTCACTAGTGAAAGAAACAACTGGATGACATATCTCAGTTGCCTGATCGATTATACATGGGATATGCCGAATGTAGATTTAAAAGCAATACTTACAACTAGTACTTCAGCATACTGCTGCAGAGTCAGTGATGAAGAAATGAATATTGAGGCAACCACTGCATACAATTCTGAAATGGAAAGATATAATTTTGCATCTCTAAATTATCCCGTTATAACCGATCATCAACTGAGATCAAAGAAACTAATTAGGATGTCCAAGTAACACCATATGAATGGTAAGTAGACGCACGGTGTCATGAAAAATATGGAAGGAAGAATGGAAATGAAAACCCAGAAATCCTATGACATTTACTGTAGACAAAATGCATCCATTATAAGATCAATTTGAGTTTTCACTTCTATCTGGAGTTTTCGTCATGTACTCCATACTGATTATAAAGTGGGAGAATGGAGATTTGAATTCAAGCAACAAACTGTTTATAGATGGCAAGTCCTCAGGTTTACTCCTTAGCTTTGCAAAGGGATAACTCCCAAAACCTAAAGATCAGGTAGAATCCCTTCTGCAGTCCATAGCATGCGCTGAGAAAAAAGAAGGGCCTGTAGTTATTGATTAATGGTTCAGTATTTAAATTCAAAAAATGCCATCCATTGAAGGCTTTTCAAGTGCATGTGCTTTCCTCATGATAAAACATAGGCTAATATGAGGAATCTATATAATCATTGACACCAAAAAACATATGTTTGATTGTTAAAGATGACTTAAAAACTACTAATTTAGAAAGTGCTAGTTTAAAGGTGTTCATTAAGATCTCTTTCTCTCATAACACATAAATTAATTCACTCTAAGAAACCATAATTACAATCATAAGAATAACTTTTGAGCCAATTGCTCAGATAGGACAGGCTGCAAGAATAAAAATCATAGTCAAAGCTTTTGAAACTGAGGAAACCCTAATGAGTATATCAGAAAATCAATCCTTGAATTATCCTAGTTTTTCATTAAACTGAGGCAACCTTAGAGCTTTTATCCAAGGATCTTTCACTCAGAAAAAGGCACATGAGTAAGAAACTCATACCATAAGTTGGACAAGAAGGTGGTTGAATACCTTTAAGCATGCTTCTAGCAAGAAGATACAGAAAATGAATACGCAATGAACATTTGATTTACTTAAATAAAAAATGTGTGGTTGAATAAGAGGGTTTATTTTGTAGCTCTTTTGGTATGGACTTTGGTCCTAATATTAAAATAAGAGCTTTGGACGTATTTAGGTTTTTTAGAAAAAAAATTACTAAAATTGTAGAAGATGCAGAAAGCGCCTACAATAGGCTAATGATGTTCGTCGCAATAAATTCCCGTCGAGACAGAGTGCAGAAATGTCATGACAAAGCACGCTGGTTTCGTCGCGATTGGATTCGTCACGATAAAGTTCTTTTTCGTTCCGGTCGCGATAGAATTTTGTGTTGCAATATGGTTTTATTTAAGTATTAAACCGCCGCAACATGGCCATGCATGTGGATTCTAGCTTTCTATCGTGACGATGTCGCGACAGAGGTTTCCTTGTCGCGACTGACACAGTCACAACGAGAGGTTAGGGTCGCGACAAGAGCTTGGTTAATGCCAAGAGATTTCAAGTTGCGATCGAAAATCAGAGGTCGGCGATTTCATATGGGAGTGGTGTCACGATACATGGTATTTTATGTCATGGCAGAGTGCGGCCTAGACTAAAGGATTTATGTTATGGCTGCAGCGCTTTTTATGCTGCGGCCAGGCTGGTCATATCGGAAGAAATGTCATGACAAAGCATTTTATGTCGTGATAGAGTTTTGGCCAAGACCAAAGGGTTTCTGGTCGCGACATAATATTTTTTTATGTCGCGATAGAGTTTGGCCTAGACAGGAGATTTTAGGTCGCAATAGGATTTTTCTTTGTTGCAACAAAAGATCATCAAGACTGAAAAGTTCTATGTTGCGACATAAGGTTTTACGTTGCGATAAAGGGCTGTCAAGGTAGGAAGGCCTACTGTCAGGACAAGGAATTTCATGTCAGACAGAGCTTCGTCATGGAGGAAGTCTCATGTCGTGATTTCAGCTCGTCTTCATACGAGGTCGGTCGCGGACATGGTACTGGTCACACAAAGTTGGCATGACAGGCTTGGGCGCGGCAACAACAACACTGGGCGCATTACATGATAAGCAGATCACGTGCGACATAGGAATTTGCCGTTGCTAGAGAGATTTCATGTCGCAATAGACTTGGACAGTGACAAAAAAAAAAAAAAAAACCCCGGGATTTGGGGCGTTACAGCTTGGTATTATAGCCTAGGTTTATAAATACCTAGAGCTGGATATTTGATACTAGTAATATAGCTAAGTGTCGGGAAAGTAGGTTTTCGATTACCTAGGGCTTGATGGGCATGGGTTTAGATCATGTATCCATTATGCATTTTGATGAGTTATTATGTGCTATTATCGCATAATCTTGTGTTATATATTGTATACTTTGTAAATAGTATATAGGAAATGTTGAACACTAGGGTTAGGAAACATAACCTTAAGGGTTTGGAAAGTAAATGAATAGGTAAATTCAGGATTTGAGAATTTCTAGACGGTGATATATGTATCGCTAGTTATTTCAATTTTTGCTATTTGACATGTGTCGATGCCAAGTCCGAGAAAAGGACGTGGGGGTTGCTCGCAAGGCACACCACCTGTGTTTGATCAATAGGCCTTCGTAGAGGCTATAGCTGCTGCAGCTGCTGCCATTGCAGAGGCTAGTACAGCTAGGGATCAGGGAGGACAGAATAACCTCCAAAGGTTTGTCAGATATCATCCTCCAAGATTCGTGGGAAAGAGGGGATTCATGGTAGTCATCATTGGTCTTATAGGTTGAAAGGGTTTTGGAGGCTATAGAGGTCACCTTTGATACCACGAGGATAAAGCTAGTTGCATTTCAGCTAAAGGGTGAATCCCAGGTATGGTGGGATTGGATTAAAGTCTCAAGGGATCTAGAGACGATGACTTAGGGAGAGTTCCGAGAGCTCTTCATGAATAAGTTTTCCGGCATCTGCTCGGCAAGCAAAAGCCAGGGAGCTCTTAGAGTTGAAATAGGGAAATATGACAAGACTTCTAGGCAATGCGCTCTAAGTTCATGAAGTTAAAGGTGTTTTGGGGGATGGATTATGTTGCCACAATAGCCAAGGTGAGAAATTTTGAGGATGGTCTGAAGTTATCCATAAGATGAAAGATTGTGGGATTCCTCCTACAAGACATGGACTCTATGGTCAGGACAGCTATGGCCAGGACAACTATGGCCATAGAGAGAGAGATAGACGATGCACGGAGCATCGGTGTTACGGGTGCTAGTGACAGGAGAAAGGGAGGGCTCGCTTTCTAGTTCTGTATACAAAAGACTTTCTATTCCACGGTGATTTACATAGGGTCGTGGGCTGCCTGTGGCCAAGGCCGAGTCGAGGCGAGCCGTGACGGGCGATGACATGCTACCATTGCCGCAAGAACTTAGGCACATGAGATGTGAGATCAGTCTTACACAGAGGCGTGGATCCTGTGGTTATGGGACACTTTAGTCCCAATCATCAATGGAACGTGCACAGACATAGTATGTTCCTTCTTACCCTAGTACGAGCCAAGGGAACATTTATCAATTTCAGGGTACGACACAGGTACCTACCGTACCACAGACAGGTCAGAGAGCCCAGGTTATGGGTCGAGGTCAAAGTCATGGCTCACAGGCTGGGACTTTAAGGACCCAGGGGCATGTCTATGCTTTTACATTGTAGACTGAGATGGCAGAGCAATCGGTTGTATAGGGTATATTTCTACTCTCGCGCCTATGGGCAAGAGTATTGTTTGATTCTCAAAAGGCCTCATTCATTTCCATGTCGCATCTTGTGTGAATGTTTTAGGTCTAAAGAATCCTTTGGAAAAGTCAGCATGTGAGTTCCCGAGGGACTAGTGGTGAGGATCAAGTTGGATATGTCGAGATTATGGAGTTGTATATTCCAGGGATTCTCAACACTAGTATCTTCATGATGGACATATCGCACTTGATGTCATTCTGATTGATTTGTCGACATCTACACACCTAGAGTCATTGATTGTGACTGAGGAATATCAGCTTCACAATAATGTGGATGACATTTGTGTTATATTTCAGCGGGATAAACATGATGTTTTACCCCAGGTCGTGTACAACTCTAGGTGACACATACAGATGATAGGTTAGCTGGAAAACCTTACCATGGAGGATGAGGGGAGGCCGGATTTGAGTCTACCTCAGGTAGTTTACGAGTACGAGGATGATTTTCTAGATGAGCTACCGGGATTACTCAGATAGGATGTAGACTTTACTGGTTGAGTTACACCCCGTATGTCGCCATTTTTGACTGCCATAGGATGGCACCGATTGTTGCAAGAACTCAAGCGTCAAATGTAGAATTGTTAGACAAGAGTTCATGATAGATCGAGCACTTACCAGCGTGGGCGCTCCGATTCTATTTGGTAAAGAAACGACAAAGAATTCTTCGATCGCTGTGATTAACCATCGATAACAGTACATAACAAGAATCGATATCCTTTACCGAGGATTGATGATTTATTTGATCAGTTGAGAGGGGTGCGGGTCTACTCCAAGATAGATCTCCGCACAGGTTATCATCAGTTGAGGATTAGGGAGGCAGATATCCCTAAGACAGCTTTTAAGACATGGTATGGGCACTTCGAGTTCACAATGATGCCCTTTGGATTGACGAATTCTCTAACGGCATTCATGGATCTCATGCATAGGGTATTCCAACTCTATTTGGATCAACATGTCGCGGGTCTTTGTCGACCCACATCCCGATCTATTCCCAGCCCAGAGGAGTAATGGTGATCATTTTGAGGTCGCTGCGAAGTTTTCGAGGGACCATTAGTTGTATGCCAAGTTCAGCAAATGTGAATTTTGGCTTACCGAGGTGAAATTTTTGGGACACGTCCTGTCGGCTTCAGGTGTGTTGGTAGACCCTGAGAAGGTTGAGGCTATTATGAGTTGGGAGAGGCCGAAGTCAGTCTTCGAAATGCGCTCGATCGTGCGATTACAGATAGTTCATTGAGGATTTCCGCTAGCAAGACTATGACAAGATTGACTCGAAGGAGTTTGAGGAAGATCAGTGAGAAGGTATTCTCAGAATTGAAAAGGAGGCTTACTTCAGCTCCTATTCTGATAGTCCTGGAACAAGGACAAAGGTACATAGTGTACTGTGATGCCTCTAAGGACGGATCGATGTGTCTTACGCAGTCAGAAACCCGTAAAAATCCATGATTGATAGCGGTGTAAAATAGTAATTTCAGCCGAAAAACCAAATGTTTCTTGCATTCGACGATCTAAAAGATTTCTCCGTTGAAATCGCCTTGGAGAGATTTAGCTACCACGTCACTTCGCTGATTCCGAGGTAGTCTGGATTTCACGCTGAGACGTGGTATGTCGAATGACACATGGCAAGTTGGGATGCCACATGGCACCCTAAGAGAGTGGGACACACTTGGCAAAGCCATGGTCCACTCAGCAGCTCGGCTCACAATTAGCCAGCGAAATGAAAATCTCAGCGCCACACAGCCCATGTGATTTATGTCATAAAAAGAATAGCAGTGCAGTGGGAAAATCAAGGGCCACACATTGGGTTTGAGAAATAGGAGGAAATTTCCTCTCACCCATACCTGGCCAATAAGGTGCTCCAAAAAGAAAGCGAGAAACGAAGAACGAAGTGAACAGACGGAAAAGAGAAAGAAAAAGAAAATTAAAAAGGAAAGAAAATAAAGGAGAAAGGAACAAAAGGAAACGGTTCAGTAGAGAGAGCAAAGGAAAAGCGAGAAATGGGCGAAGGGAAGGAAGGAGCGGCTGACGGTCAAAGTTCAATACCAGGACTAAAGTTATGCACGTTAGCCGCGATCTACGTGGCGACACTAAAAAGTCGGAGTTTCGACAAACCCAAAATAAGTAGGGATATTTTCCTACTTCTGATGATTTAAATTTCTAAGGCTATATAATTAAGAAGAGCGATGGAGCCATGAGAGGTCATGTAAATTAGTTCCGAGCCTCGGGGACTAAGGGGTATGGATTTTCATGATCGTTTCACGTACGAGACCGGGAGTTAGTTTGAACTAGAAACCGAAAGTTTCAGTGTTACGGTTTGTTTGATGTGATGACAAATGACGAACCAGATTGGTTCATGTCAGGAAGGGACAATAAGTGCTCGCTGAATGGTCCCAAGTTTGTGACCTAGTTATGTGTTATGGCTTGTTTGAATAACATGCAATGTGTGAATATGTTATGTTGATGCTTGTTATTTGATGTATTAACATGGTTTGCATGAAGGTAGATTATATGTATAAACTATAATCAGTCTGCGGTTTGCGAATGTTTCATGTAAGAACATTCATGGCTGTAATGATGAAGGAAAATGTATCAAGATCATGCATTTCATATGTACGGCACACATCAAGGTCAAATGTTGTGTGCGCAGGTATGGTTTATTCACCAAGCAAAGCAGGAATGGGTGTGAACTCTGAAAAATTGGGACAAACCAAGGTAGAGATTCACGAGGTAAATGATCAAAATATAAACTATGGCAAAAGCTTTACATGGAGCAAGTTGGGGTAGATCCCCCAGGGTGAAAGTCTCAAACGTTATTCACTGCTAGACATGAATCCCTAGCGATGTAAGTTCAAAATGTTGAAAAAGGCAAGGCCCCGCGGTGTAAACCCTGAAATCTATGTGGGCCCACAAAGAAAGAGAAAAAAAATCAGGTTTTGATAAATAAAATTGGAGGGTTTTCCAATGGTTTAGTCATGGTGTTCCACACCGATGACTGGTTTTATTCACACTTGGCATTCCGGGTGTGAGGGAGTCAGTTGGGACTCAGGTCGTGAGCATGAGGGGTCGCATCTCATGCATGATATAGACATTTCATATAATAGCTGATACAATTGTGGGCACGCGACTTAATGTTATATATGTCATCGCATACGCATGTTAAAAGTAGCAACCTCAGAGACATCACTATCGTTTTGCTCACCCCATCGTGGGGACCCTCGTGCAATGTGGATTATTTAGGGAGACAAATGGGCCACTAGAGGCCGCTTTTGAGAAGAAAGCTGAAATGGGATGCTGAGAAACATTTTGTAAACATGTATAAAAATATTTGTAAAACAGGCATGGAAACCATAAAATATGGGCTTGATTATTTTCCTACGAGTATGGATGTACGTCCCGACGCGCTTTACTATAGATGGGTCTCATGGTATGAGACACACAGCTCCGCAGCTGGATCGTGGTCAACCCGACACCCGATAAGGGGCGTCACAACTGGAGGTTAATGGCTTACTATTCTGCATAACTAAAGAATCATGAGTGCACTACCCTACACAACATGCGTAGAGTCATGCCATTGTCTCGCTCTCTTAAAGGTTTAGTGCCACTACCTGTATAGTGAGTAGTTTGAAGTATTTTCAAACCACAAGAGTCTAAAGTATATTTTCACACAGCGGGACCTCAACATGAGGAAACGCATATGGTCGAGTATCTCGGGAAGATCAGACTCACCTTAGTACTGCCATCCCCGTAAGGCAAACGTATGGTCATGCACTAAGTCTAAGTCACGGAGTACCGGTTAAGATAGCTCCCAAGAATGGAAGATGATCGAGATTGTGGAACAGTTTGGATTACAAGACGGTGATCGTATGTAGTATTTTAGGGAGTTTGGTGGCTACTACCATCCCTACCGGTGCAAGGTGGATTGAAGTCCAAGGGGCAAGACGCAAAGATATCATCCATTAGAGACTAGGTACAGTCAGGTACGGGTGACAAAGGTTGGGCCATCCACACAAATGGTAGTCTTCGGTATAGGGGACGGATTGTGGTTCCCCAGTTGACAGCTTTGAGAGAGGAGATCCTCAGGGAGTTCCACTACTATCGGTTTGTTGTGCATCTAGGTGACAAGAAGATGTACCGTGATCTTCGTCGCTAATATTACTGGAGCGGGATGAAGAGACACGTTGGAGATTTTGTTCGACGGTGTCTCACGTGTCGCCAGGTGCAAAGGCAAACATTAGGAAGACAAGCAGGCTACTCCCGCCATCGAGGTAATCGGAGCTGGAAGTGGGAGAACGCCACGATGGACTTTAGACCCACTTTGCACAAACACCGGCGGAGGCATGTCATGGCAGGGTGATCAGTCCTGACTGCTCACTAAGTTGGCACATTTTCAGCAAAGGCGATGACCTTCACACTAGAGGAATTATGCCGGCTAGATTAGAGAGGATTGTCCTACATGGAGCAAGAATCTCATCAGACGGGATTGTGGATCCCAAGTTTAGCGGGAAGAGTTTCCAAAGTTGCTATGGGACACAAGCTGACGATATATGACCAAGCCATCCACAGATAGATGGCTTCACCTGAGAGACCATGAAGCCGAGGACATGTCACAGTGTGGAACCCCGAGAAAATCCAATTTTCTCAAAATGGCAAATCATAATTTCGGCCAAACCGAATATTTTTAGATCTCGAATGATCGAAATGGATTTCAATCATTGAATCGGCCATGCGAAATCTAGCTAACATGTCGAATTTCGCTTCGACTCCGAGACAAGCCGATTTGCATCAAAGCTGAGGCACCGAGCACGGGTGCCGCCATAAAACGATAATTGATGTGACAAAAGTCACATATAACATGTACTCATGTGAGGAAAAGACAAAAAGTTGAATAGTGTTGTCTCCTACCTTAAGGAGCCAAAAGAAAACGTGAAGGAGGAAGAGAAGACTTACAGTAGCTTAGGTCTTTTGATTTTAGTGAGAGAGAGTGTGACTTCTCTCTAAGATCCCGGGAGATCCGACCGTCGAAATTCTTCGGGCCAAGAAGGAAAGCTGTTCTACGCAAGCAGGGCAACGCGGCACCTAGCTTTTAAGGAGTTTCACAAATTCCTGAGGGAGGGTTTTATCTCACTTTAAGTTACACTTTGTTTAAGCAGCCACCATTCGATTGGGTTTGAGGCCTTGAACGATCGCTTGATCGGTCCCAAACTTGGGACCGGGCGTGTGAATTCTTTAGAGTTTCATTTGGATTCAGTCTGCAATGAAATTACCATCAAGCCACGTTAGTGTATGAATTATGCATTAAATTGTATCAGTGGTGTGTAAGGAGGCCTAAATGGCTATGAAATCTGGTTCACAAAGTGGAGTCGATGTTAGGATTGGTCGTGGAACATGAACCCTAGGGTTTCACTGCTCACGTGAATAGTGTTCACAAAATATTTTGTGAGAAATGTGTTGATGGTAATTCAAATTGAATTGTCCATGTTTATAAATTAGCCCATGTGAGCTAAATTTTGGTGTAATGATTGAGTTGTGTGGAATTAGGGATAGGTTAATACATGGATTCTAATGTAAGTTAACACAATGAGATAATTACAGTAAAATATAGTTGTGTTCAGAGGCCATCGGAGATGATATAGCGCGAATCGCTCAAGTGAGCTACTGGGGTGATGATTGATGTTATTGGAATTTACATGTAAATGTAATTGTAGATTTGAGAATATATATATTATTTGATATATATTGGTATAAGAATGTGATGAAATGGCATAATGCATTTTCATATGCACCGGGTAGCCTAAAAGTTAGGTGTGAGTGCATGCAATAAATTTTCTGAAAAACAAACATGGTTGCGAAAGGAATTTCACAGGATGAATTTCCGGAGAATGGGATTGGGAGACGGTCCAACAAATCATTTCGGATGAGGACCATGACTGTTTCAGAAGGTTCTCCAACACATTCTCCTCGGAGGGTAGTCTTGCTATTTTACCGATTATTCGCAGTATTTTCAGTGAACAACAGTTTTGTTTTGAAAATGATTATTTTCATATATGGCTTAGGCAAGTGTGAGGAGTCTATGGAGGACTCGAGACATGGGATAGCATGTAGACATTCAAGTAGGATCACGTATTTACTTGAGTGTGTGTTTTACTTTTGAGCATTGCATATGTAATTTAGGTGGGGCAACTCCATTTAGGGTGATTCCACCATCGGGCATTAGCGTCATCTCACGAGGGAATATATTATTTCGTGCAATGTGAGCTACAAGTAGAGACGGCTCATCCTAGAGGCCGATTTTGAAGAAAGCCGGGTTGTGGCTTTGGTAGTTAGTTTGTATACATGTATTAGAATTGTAGATTTTAATATATGTTGTATAAGAGTGATGTACTAACTCTTAAACCATGTAGTATATTTTGGGCTGGATAACATTGTCAGGAGTATTAATGCCCAAGTGGTCATTTTACTCATTATAATTGTATATGAGACCCTGGTGTGGTCATTGTCGATGTTTGGGACAGGTGTTGTACTATGGGTAGAGCTCCCGTACAAAGGAGACTCGCTCCGGTTTTCTGAGAAATGCCTGGTCACCGATGACCACGTGTTTCCGCAGTTGACGAGTAGTCAACTGGACACCTTGCTCGGCGTCACAAATGTAGCATGCGTCCTAGATCTTATGCTGGTAGTTTGGGAAGAGCACTTACTTATTGGAATTCGCCTACAAATACCAAGCTATCGCGAGCATACGTATGGCAATCGTATGAGGCTTTATGGCTGGAAGGGTCATGGTCAATCCTCAGGTTTTTCGACAGAGGGTGGGAAGTGTTCCATCACCGGTTCATTTTTATCGAGACACCGTAGAAGGTGGAACCTGGTTACTTAGAAGCCGCCTTTCTCATGGCTCGAGCCGGTAAGAGTTACGCCGACGTACAATGACGACCTCTTAGCCTGGAGGCGAGTGATCATGTCTTCTTGAAGGTGATGCCTAAGAGGGGAGTGGTCAAGTTTAGCAAGTAGAGAAAGCCATCACCGAGGTTTATTGGGCCCTTCAAGGTACTCGAGAGGGTAAGTGTGGTTGCATATCGGTTAGCATTGCCACCGAGTTTATCAAGTGTCCATGAGGTATTCCATGTCTTCATGCCTCGTGAAGTACACTCAGATCCGATCAATAGATTAGAACGCGCTTGTTGTCGATGCAGATGGGACCTTCGAGGAGGGACTTGTGTGTATTTTAGACAGATGAGATCAAGTTTTGCGACGCAAGACCGTGAGGCTATTAAAGGTGTTGTGGCAACATTGAGGAGTGGAGGAGGCAACATGGGAACGCGAGGACGCAATGCATACCAGATTTCCCTTCCTATTTGGGGACGGCACGCGGGTCTAGTCATCGAATGTTGAAATGACTGGCTGTGATATGCATGTGATTGTATGTCTATGTGTGTGTGTGAATTCTCGGGATGAAATTTTGTTGGGAAGAGAATGTGAAACCCGTAAAGTGAAACCGATAGACTTATCGTTACAATACAGCTGCAAGCCCGAAATTCTCTATATCTCGATGACGATGGACCACATCGCTGAAGCTCATCTCATGAAATCTAGGGCAATACGCTGAATTACAGATTGAATTCTCAAGGCCGGAATTTCAAGTATTTTGAGGCAAATGAGGGAACGACATGGCGACATGGCATGAAGGTACATAAGTCGTGTGGCGAAGGGCCATATAGAGACATTACCTTGGCAATGATGAAGGCCAAGTGTCAAGGTAATTATGCATGAGGAGATAGTGGTGGACAAGTTGGCATAGGTGACACATGGTATGGAAAATGCTAGGTGTCTAGTGGATTGCATGAGGTGTTATACACCTAGACCAAATCAGTTCGGTGGGATAGAAGAGAAAAGGGAGATAAGAGAGGAAAACAAAGAAAGAAAGAAAGAAAAGAAAAGAAGAAAAGAAAATGGAGGAGGAACCAGTACCAGTCGCTTCTAGTTACCAAACGGGAAAATTCTTCGAATAAGGAGTGAAGTTTGCCTACGCCTGGGCAGTGTGTGGGTTCTCTCCCTACTCAAGTTGTTTGTCTAAGGGCCATTCAATGGCTATGAGGTAGCCCTAACGTAGGTTATTCAAAACGCTTGATCAAATCGTTGATGATTTAAGACCGATTCGGGTCCTTCGCTCCTGCACTGTAGTTCTGAATAGGTTATGGTTGTTAGAAAACATGGGAATTCAAGCAGATGATTTTGTTGTGTGAGTCATTGCTAAATTTCGAATCATATCGACTCCAGGTTTATGTGTTATTGTTGGAAAAATGAATAAATATGCTAGTTTGTGGTGAAAAAAAAAACTCATGTTAATATATGCTTGTATGATGTATTGACATGAGGCACTTGATGGATGTGAATTATATGTAGAAAATATAATTATCCATGATTTACTAATGTTGCATGTAGTACTCATCATGCATTTAACATGAATTAGCATGAAATGGCATGTTGCATTTCATATGCACAGGGACATCACGTGAACAGGTGTGAGTGCATGACATGGGTTTTGAATGAATTTGATATCGGAGGATTGTCCAATAAATGAATTTGATATCGGAGGGTCGTCTAGTGTATTTTGATATCGGAGGGTTGTCCAGTGTGATATGATATCGAAGGGTCGTCCAGTGTATTTTGACATCGGAGGGTCAGTTCCAAAGGTGTTTTAATATCTGAGGGTTGTCAAATGTTTTAACATCGAGGTTGTCCATCAGAGTTTCAAAAACAAAATATTTTCGTTTTTAGCATAAGCTTTCATACATGAAAATGCATGTGAGGGAGCCTGGCTGAGACTCGAGACATGAGGCATGGTACGTGATATCAAATGTGCATATTTTTACTTGCATGGGTGTTCATGTGTGAATCATGACATTTCATGTGCACTTAGGTGGGAGTAACCCTTGCGGTGATTTTCTCTAACTCACCCCGTCGTGGGAAAATATTTTCAAGTACTGGAGCAGACACCAAGAAATAGAACTCAAATTAGATCTTATAGTGAAGAATGCCGTGATTGGGATTGTTGTATTTTATAAAATTTGGGCATAAACCTAGTTTTTGGTCCATGGTGAGAAAAAGTTGTAATCAAAATCATTATGTATGATTAATATCGTTTTGCAAGGTTTTCCTAGGTTTCATGTTGCCTTTGTAATAAAAAGGTTATTGTATATCGAATTTAGTGTGTTTAGGAAAAAAAAAAGGTTGGAGATGCAGGAAAGGCCTAAGAATAGGCTATTGCATGTTTGGGTCGCGACAGAGTGCAGGAAATGCCAAGATAGGCCACTGCTAGTTTTAGGTCGCGAAGGGATTCCTGGTCGCAATAGAGTTCTTTCCTGGTTCTGTGTCGCAACAGGAATTTTGTGTCGTGACATGGTTCTCAGATTTTAGGCAATAGAAACTTTCACAACATGGCTTTTGTTGCTGTGGGTTCTAGCTCTTCGTCGCGGACATGTCGCGATTGCAGGTTTCCTTGTCGCTACCAAGACTATCACTAACGTAGAGGTTAGGGTCGCACAAGAGCTGTTGCTAAGAGATTTCAGTCGCGATCAAAATTGCAAGGTCGCTGATACAGATTTCATGGAGTAGGTCGCGAGCATAGGGTATTTTATGTCGCGACAGAGTGTGGCCTAGACCAAAGAATTTATGTTGCGATGTAGCTTTTATGTTGCAAATGGTGGATTGGTCAAGGTCGAAGAAATTATGTCGATAGAGCATTTTATGTGCTCACGACGTGAAGTTTCTCGCAAGACCAAAGGGCCCTTATCGGCACGTAATATTTTTTTACGCTATGATCGAAGCTCGCCTATATTAGATTTTAGGGTCGTGGACAGAAGTCGCGATGTGATTTTTCTCTTTGTTGAGACAGAAGATCATCAAGATTGAAAAGTTATATGTTGCAACAGGGTTATTTAATAGTAGTATTCATCGCGACAAGGAATTTCATGTCACGACAGTTTCTCGGGTCTGGAGGAAGTTCCATGTCACGACCGGATATTCTAGGTCGAGACCGGAAGCTTAGGTCTTGACATGGAGGCGCCGCGACGCGGGCACTGGTCGCGACGCAGTTTGCACGACAAGGTTTGGGCGCCGACCTACGCGACTGGGAGCACACAACAAGGCACCACGCCACGCAACCAAGATTGTTACTTACAGCTCCTGGGCGCCAAGACTACGTGGACGCTGTTTGACAGAGATTTCATGTCATGACGCACTGGACAAAGGAAAAAAACCCCGGATTTAGGGATCACACTACCCATCATGTCGACTGGGAATGCTAGAAGTATAAATCTACGTTGGGTTGTTTCAGGTTTCTTAGAAACTTAAAATCTCAACTGAACTAAGCTTTGTAGTTGTTATAGGCTAGCTAGGTTAACCGAAGCTTATTGTTTTATTGTCTATGATGGAATTTTTTTAGATTTGGAAAATTTGGATATTTGTGACATTTTCTCCCCAAATTTTCTTAGCTAACCAAACAAAAATGTGCTCGTAGTTTATATATTTGTTTCTTCGATGGATATATTTAGGTATGTCAAGAAATTCGTTTTTTAGTTATGAGATTTAGTATGGAAAATTTTCTACTATTTTCTTGGTATCTTTGTATTTCCATATATACTTTCCTTATGAAACAAGCTCAATTCTCATTTTGTAATTATTTTGCATTTTGTTAATGAGGGGCTACTTTTGATTTGTAATTGAGTGCAAAATAGCAAACTTATGACCTTCATCCATAAGGATACACAAGATCTCTTGAATGATCCATATTTGGAGAGAAGTTAAAGAACTGAGTAGGCTTTCTAACGGAGACGAAGGACCGTTGGATTTGAAATCAACAATCTTCCTCCAGACTTACTTCTCATCAAGTATATGTCTTCCTTCTCTCCCTTTCTTTGTTTCTTCATAATGTGATATCTGAAATAAATGTAATTCATTTAATAAATATCGGTCTTTTCTGTTTTTATATATATATATATATATATATATATATATATATATATATATATATATATATATATATATATATATATATATATATATATATATATATATATATATGATGTAAGCTTTTAAGAGTTTAATAGGCATAATTTGAAATTAGGTGCCATTGGATCATCTAATAATCATTTGCTATTTGGTCTTTTTTTATTTTATATTTCAGTTATGGATTTTGAATCTAATTGTGGGGATGCTGATGATGAATTGCAAATATTTGAAAATATGCCTGAAACTAAGAGTACTGTTGCTACTAATGCTTCTGTTGGTTGTGGTACTAGTGATAGGATTAAGTCTGTTGATGCTAGTAGTAAAAGAATTTCTAGTGATGTTGGGAAAGTCATTTATAAGAAAGTTCGGTAATACTGAGATGGAATCATTAATAAAAGATTGGTTTAGTATATGTATGGAAAATGTAAATGTAAGGGTCAGGAGACTTTATACTTGTACTTTAGATAATGAAACTACCCATTTAAGATGTCATGTCCAAAAGTATCATTTGATTCCTAAATATACCGATGTGGGTGGACATGTTGATTAATCATTCAAGGATGTTGAGGTCTCTAAAATTTATCATGCGCTTATCGAGATGCACTCTCTAGATGTGTTATAATGCATGATCTTCCATTTAGCTATGCTGAGTATGAAGGGGTTTGGGCAGTAAATAGAGTTTTGAATCCTGATTTTAAACCTATTAGTAGAAGCACTGCTAAGGCTAATTGTTGGAATGTCTTCTTGAGTGAAAAAACAAAGCTAAAGAACATATTAATTAATGTTCCTAGTAGAATTTGTTTAACTTCTGATGTATGGACTGTTGTAACTACTCAAGGCTACATGACTGTGATTGCTCATTATGTTGATGATAAGTGGAAGTTAAATAGTAATTTACTTGCGTTATGTGAGTTAGAGAGTCCACATACAGTGATGGGATTATTTGGAAAGGTATTTGTAATGCTTAAGGATTGGGAAATATATGGGAAAATATTTTCCTTGACTTTGGACAATGCCTCTTCTAATGATAGCATGCAAAAATATTTTGAAAGAGAGGCTTACTTGCAAAATGGCTTGTTATAGACAATGATTTTTTTTTGTTAGATGTTAGTACATATCTTGAATCTCATAGTTCAAGTAAAGGCTCAGCGGCTAAAGAAAGCTTTATATAAAAATAGCAGAAGTGTTAAGTATGTGATGGCTCGAGGGAGGTTAGGACAATTTCATAAATGTGTTGAAGAAGTGCATTTAGATGATATCGGGTAGTTTCGAGGTTGGATGTGTCATCTAGATGAATGCTACTACATGATGCTTGAAAGTGCTATCAAGTATCATCGTGCTTTCAATAGTTTGACTTTTAATGATATAAGTGATATGTTTTGCCCACCCAATGAAGAGTAGGAAAGAGCAGAGAAGATGTGTGTTTTCTTGGCCCCATTCTATCATATTACTAACTTGATATCCGAGTCGTCTTGCCCCACCTCCAATTTGTATTTCATGCAAGTTTATAGTATAGAAAAGAAATTGAATGAAAACTTGTATAGTGAAGATGAGGTGATAAAAGATACCACAAGGATGAAGGTAAAATTTGATAAGTACTAGAACGAATAGTATGTCACTCTTGTACTTGGATATGTTCTTGACCCTTGTTCTAAGTTGGACTTTTTGAGCTTTTTCTATAAGAGACTTTATCCATATGACCATCAAGAGAAGGTGAATAGGGTGAAAGAGGCCTTGTATAAACTCTTTGTTGAATATACAAAGTATGGGGCTGCATCAAGCTTAATTGCTTCATTTCAAACTACCTCATCATCAATGACCCCAATGACAATCAGACCAAGCTCAACATCATCAATGACATCTATAATTTCTATTTCTATTTTTCTTTTTATTATTTTTTCAAGTACCTAGTATAGTGATTATTTTGTTTATGTGCTGGCTTTTAGAATATCATATGGAAACGAGTCAAATGACTTCAAATGATGTCCAGTCTCAACTTGATATATACTTGGATGAAGGATGCTATGTTTGAAATGACCTCGATGTGCTAGAATATTGGAAGTTACATAAATATCGATTCCATGAACTTGCAATTATGGCTTGTGACATTTTAAGTATTTCAATCACAACAGTAGCTTTAAAATCTTCATTTAGTATTGGTGGTCGTATCTTGCATAAATATAGAAATTGTTTGCTACCAAAAACTATGCAAGCCCTCATTTGTACTCATAACTGGCTGCATGATTTTAAATAAATTGGGCCTTCTGGTAACAATTGCTTACTCCCTGAACTTTTGTTTTGTTTGCTTGTTGATTATTATTATTGCTTGGTTTCTACTTACAACTTACAAAATAAGCATTATTATCTGAGAATTGCATGTGTAGGAAGTAGAGGATATTTGATTGTCTAAAAGAAGATTCAAATATTGTTGTCAGGGATGATAGATCTTGTTTCCTCGGGAATGATTTTTAGATTTATAAATTTAACGATTATCCTTATGAGAATATATTGTTTCTATAATTGCTTGCTTTCGATAAGGAACTGTTTTAATTTATTTTGATTATGGTTTTGATGATCTTGATGTAAAGCACTTCACACTTCTTGTTAGGAGATCTTGGTGAGAGTATATCTCACAGTCACAGGTTATTACTTATTATTTAAGAGTTAGGAAGCTGAATGTATTTTTTGTTATGAACCAAGCCATTCTTTCTGTTCAATACATAGGATCATATAATGTTACAGTAAGATACACTCCTCTAGTAGTAAACTATTTGTTTGTGGAGATGCATGGTATGCTATGTTAAAGGGATCTTACATGGATTAATATCTCAATTTTACTTGGATATGACATAATAGAGAAAATAAAACCAATTATAATAAAAATAGCACACCCTGACTAAAAATTATTCTCCTCTTATCCTTAAAAACCTCAAAATAGTCCATAAATAATCAAAATAGTACTATTTATCACAAAAAAGCAAAGAAACTTTTTTTTTATACATCGATCGGGTTGTCCCGGCCACCGTTGGCTCTAAGATAGGATGGTCAGCTAATAAAATGGTAGTCCGAAATAAATTGGGCCCGACTGATTTAGCTCTGGTTCTAGGTAATTAGTCCGCCGTTGGCTCGGCCGACCGCTACCTAGGTCTACCCTTCCGTGATTCAAATTTCTATCAGAGATGATGTAGTAGCAGCAAGTGATTGTTAAACGTTCATGGTGCTCCCTCCAAAACCTTATCTAGGTCTACCTGATGAAAAAATTGTATTAGGAGACGATCCTAATCGATGCTTTGGAAGCTCACACCTCTTCTTGGCCTCCACATACTGGCTAGTTGATGCTTCATTGCCAAAAGGTTTACAGGACGATTGATAAGAAAGCTCCCACCAGGACATAGATCGCATCGCCACTCCCTCTCGCTCTTCACCCCTTACTAGGTTTGGTTCCTCATCCTCATCCGCATATATGGAGAGTCACTCCAACCTAACCTTCATAGTTATCTCCTGCGTGAATTGATTCCAACAAAAGACCAAGCGTACAACCTAAACTCCTAATACTGGAGGGACCACCCACAATGACAAAGAGACAATCCAAACGTCACCGCCTACGTAAATGCGCATACTACCCTATTTGAATTCTTGTTAAAATATAATTTAATTCATAATAATAAATTAAATTATATATCTATTTAACAATTATCCATTAAAAGATAAGTCTTGTTAAAATATAATATAATTTCTAATAATAAATTAAATTATATATCTATTTAATAATTATCCATTAAAGGATACTTATAAAATATAATTTAATTCCTAAGAATAAATTAAATTATTTTATATTTAACATTTATCTATTAAAAGATAAATCTTGTTAAAAAATAATTTAATTCTTCACAATAAATTAAATTAAATTAAATTATATATATATTCTTCACAATAAATTATTTAATTCTTCACAATAAATTATTCTTCACAGTAACCGAGGGTTTCACTATTCCCGAAACAGTGTTCTCAAAATATATTTTTGTGAAAATATATTTTTGTGTGAAAATGTGTTTGGCCGAGTGATTTAAATTAAATTGCTCATGTTTGATCATTAGCCCAAGTGAGCTAATTTTGATGTATGAGTTGTAAAATTACATAACATGATTGCGCTGACGGAATTATGCGAGTATATTCATGTTTCTATATATCTCGCACGCTGACATCAGAGACGGGAATCGCATACATGCATTCCATATGCACTGGAACACTCTAGGATTATGTGGAGGAGTGCATGAGATGAGTCTAGGAGAAAACGGTTTCCTGAGGGTTGTTCAAAAGATTAATTACTCCGAGGGTAGTCCAAATTTAAAATATCAATCGCCTGAGCTACTTCAATTCGATATTCATCGGAGGGTAGTCCACAAACAAATAATATATCAATCGTCGAGCCCAATTGATATATATATATATATATACATCGGAGGGTTGTCCACTAATAAAAACAATAATTCTCATACAAGGCTTAAAGAGCGTGAGAGAGTTTGAGGACTTCTGATCTCAGCTTGGTACAATGTAGACATTCAAGTAGATCATGCATTTGCTTGAATGTGTGTTTACTGTGAATATCAGACCGCACTTAGCAAGTAGTAGCCCACTTAGGGCGATCTTCCCATCGAGCTTTAAATTTCACCCCGTCGGACCCCTTTACAGGCACAAGGAATGCTGCGAGAGACTCGTCATCCTAGAGGTCGAGTGCTAGAAGAAAGCCGGAATGTGGTCTTTGTTTATATTTGCTGCATTAGAACTCTTTAAGTTTAATACATGCATTGTTTATTAGGTGAAAATATTGTAATCCCCTAGAATTCATGATATATAGTCGGGACTTCATAGCTCAGATGCATATCAGTGGTATTGTTTATGGGCCCAAGTGGTCGTATTACTCATGCGATTGATATATTAGATATATATTGCATATATTGGATTGTTTGGGACAGATATGGCTGGGTCAGATTGGTAGAGCTCTCCGTACAAAGGAGACTCGCCCATTTTCAAGTGGCACGTAATCAACATCCAATTTTGTATTCCAATGGTTGACCTAGATCAACGGACTTCGGGTTTGGGGCGTCACAAATTGGGTGTGTAAGTCCAGTAATGCCCCTGATGGGTATGCTTAATTATAAAGACAAACCATTTATTAAATACTCAATTTGGTGAGAGAATAAGAATTAATACAATTTTTTTGTAAGTCCAGAATTCTCTTGTAAGTTCGTAATTTCTTTTAAATACAAATAAATGACATAAAATTTATCCATTTATTATTAATTTATTATTACAATTGTTAACTCTTTAAAAAAACTAAATTAGAGGTCTATTCGACTAATTGCCTTTATGTTTACTCAAGTTTTTATAGTTTATTATGAGAAATGAGGAATAATTAGATTATATTGTTTTAAGTAATTCTTATTTTGAATTTCAATGAATGCAAACATGCAATTTTTATGGAATTAGCCTAATTCAATTAGGTTTACTGATGGACCAAAATTAGATTTGTTAGGGCTTTGAAATAATTTAGGATTAATTCTAATGTATAATTATTATTTTTTATGATGCAGAATTATACAATGAGTAGTAATTATAAGCTTTCAAGTGATCAACAGAATAATCAAGATGACAATGCTCCATTATGGAGGTACGTCACGAGAGAAGCAAAATTTGGTAAAGGGGGAGGAAATTTTGCTTTCAATGCAATTTTTTGGGTGCACAACATATAAGTGTCATATTATAGAGTCAAGGCTCATCTGTTGAAAATTAAAGGGGCCGGAGTTGCATCTTGTACTAAAGTAACAAATGAAAATTTAGTTGAGATGCAAAGGGTGATGGAGGAAGTTGGACAAAGGGTGAAACAATCTAATCTACAAGTTCCTTTTTATCACACTAAGCGTAAATATCTAATTTTGAGAATTCTCTTCTAAGGTTAGTTATACTGATCCAAAAGGAGAAAGGGGTCTATTGGATCAATTGAGAAGGCATTCAATATGGGTGCACGTGAAATAGTCGACAGTGAGATAGCTAAGATGTTTTACACTGGGGGGTTGTCTTTTCATGTTGCTGGAAATCCTTATTATGCTTGTGCCTTTAAAAGTGTAAATCAACTTCTAGGTTATGTCCCACCAGGCTATAATGCATTAAGAACCAAGCATTATCGTGAGAAGCTGATACAGCAATATCGGTAATCTATCGGGAACCAATCAAGAAGACTTGGAATGAGAAAGGAGTGAGCATTTGTAGTGATGGATGGTCAGATGCTCAAAGAAGACCATTTATTAACATCATGGCGGTTTCAGAAAGTGGGCCAATGTTTTGAAAGAAATAAACTATGAAGGGGAGACTAAGGACAAACACTTTATAGCCGATTTGTTGATTAACACTATACAAGATATTGGTCCTTAAAAAGTAGTTCAAGCTATAACCGATAATGTCAAGTAATAAGGATCAAAATATTTCCAGAACACTGATATAATAAGAATTGGATTTTATGGAAATATCGGAAATACATTATCGGTGGATATTTTTATAAAAATATCGACTGATTAAAATTTTTCATATCTAATTATATAGATGATGAGAAGTGATTCATATCTTTTAATTAAAGGTAGATTAAAATTAAATGGATTAGTAATTATTAAATTAAATATGTTATATTTAATATATTATTCACATATTATTATGTTAATGATATATTATTTATTTATTTCGTTATT
>JAEQBH010006464.1:0-225665 GCA_016808115.1 Tetrastigma voinierianum
TAGAACTATGAAACTATCTAAGTGGACTAAACGGGTCCAATTATCTGATCCGCCCTACGAGACCCGGGTACCCAAAATTGGGGCTTTTCACGGAGATAATCTTCAAAATTGAGCCATACGATAACTCATAAAAATGTCA
Source organism: Tetrastigma voinierianum (assembly GCA_016808115.1). Lineage (NCBI taxonomy): Eukaryota > Viridiplantae > Streptophyta > Magnoliopsida > Vitales > Vitaceae > Tetrastigma > Tetrastigma voinierianum. The sequence goes on from JAEQBH010006464.1 coordinate 140, forward strand.
ATTTCACTAATCCGACTTCAATTTTGCCTAATTTGACTAATTGTGCCAATTTCAGTCAAACATTTGAGTAATTACGACCAAAAATGGAAAAAACCTTAACTTAAACGATGTCCAAAATTTACAAACTTTTATATCAACGAAAGCCAAAAGACCAGGAACAGTGATACTCCTTACCTTGGTCAAGGTTTCTGTGGTGAAAAACTTCGATCGACAGTCCAGCCAAATTTGTTTTAGACCGTATCTTTCAAGCGGTGAGAACCGAAGAACACTGGGAATGAGTTCAGAGGGTCCAAAAATGGTGGGAGGGAGGTATGGTCGGCCTGGAATGGCCAGAAAAATAGGAAAATCGGTGGCTGCCGTGGCGGCCGCCGCTGGTGTTGCGCCCGACCCGTCCGGCTCGTGCGGCGGTGGTTCGCGTGGGGGTTTTCGGCGGCGTCGTGCAGTGGTGGCGGCGGCTCACTCCATGGCCTGCGCGTGTAGCAAGTGGGTGGCGGTGTAGCCTCCCACTGGGCCGTGCCATTTGGTCTAAATGATTGAAAGCGGCCAGGTTCGGTGTTCATGGTTTTGGGAATTTTTCTCTAGGGTTTGGAGCTCAAATTGGAGTGTGTTGGGAACTAGGGTTCTATTTGGCATAAAACTAGGTTATAGGTACAGATGACTTTGGGTAAAACCTGAATGAAGTTTGGTTTCTTGCTAAAACAACTATTTGCTTGAACTCCCCAGGGTCATAACTTTCTATCTGTAAGTCGGATTTGACATTGACCCGTCTATATGAACTCATATTGTGAGACTCACAAGGAAATCTTGTCTTAGTCAGCTTCCAAAATTATTCATCCTTGAAAAATTCAACTTGAAACCATGGTGGGTGAGCTTGATTAAGCATTTAAAAAACTTGTATTATTTAGTGCGGGTCGTTACATCTAATCGTGTATTATCTTGATAAGGGATAATTCTAGTAGATTATAGATTATATTTAGTTGGTCATCAAAATATTTCGATTTTTGATGAATGGATGATAGTTAGGTTGTACCCATCATATGTGTTCATAAGAAATGGTTCTTCAATTTTGAAGAAGTTGATGGTGGAGTTGTTTATATGGGTGGTGGTGATGTTAGCTATATTATTGGGATGGGTTCGATTCGGTTAAGGAATCATGACAGATCAATTAGATTTTTGATAGATGTTTGGTATGTACTGAAGTTGAAAAAAAATCTCATCTCTGTGGGAGCCCTAGAATCTAAAGGCCTTGTCGTGATTTTTCGAGATGAAGTTCTAAATGTCATTTTAGGCACTCTTTTGGTTATGAAATGCACAAGAACAAATACCTTATATTACTATAATGGTAGTACATTAATTGGAGTAGTGGCCACGATTTCGGGTAGAGATGAAGATCAGTACGAGGTGTGTGACGCCGGCGATTTGAGATACGATTGGAGTAGTGGCGGTATATACCTGATGATCTGGTAAGGATATTGTGAGAGCGGTGAAATGGATTCTATAGTGCAATGAAAGCCCAGTAGATGTGGGCTTTTAGTCTTTTAGCGGATGATACATATGATCCGCCTGCTATTGACTTTGTTGATTCGAGATAATGCTAGTAGCATTAAATGATGGTCGACAACGGTTATGTGTTTACCACAGTAAGTTGGAAGTACACTTTTGTCTGATTTCTTTGTCTGTTGAGTAAAATTATGACATTGACCAAGGCTATAAAGGCTATTTGGTTAAGAGGACTACTAGATAGATGGGAGTTGGTAAGCAAATCTTTATTTATTCGACAGCCGATTACTATTTGTTTAATAAAAATCACATTGTTCCATGTTCGTATGAAGTATATTGAAGTTTGCTATCAGTTTGTATGGCAGATTATTAGCGAAGGACGAATCTTAATTTAAAAGATTGAGATTGTTGAGAATCCCGTATATATGTTGACTAAAGTGGTGACAACGATCAAGTTCAATCATTGTTTAGACTTGGTCAACATTGTGAAAGTTTGAATTTGTCGTTGAGCGCATTTAAAGGCGTTGCAGCTTTTGTCAAAGTGAAGTTTCAAGGTGGGTTTGACATATTCGTCAAAGTGAAGATTTGTTATATTTTGTCTCATTTTGCAATCCCACATCAGTTAAAAGTGGGATTTGCTTCCACTCTCTAGCTTATAGAAGCGCATTTGATGCTTTGTAATGTTTGCACCTCTTCCCCATCTACTTTAGGGTATTTGTAGCGTTGCCTAATTGCTTGAGTATTTGCTTTTGGCTCAATTTCTTGAAGTGAGTTGTAGCTAATTTTGTAATTCTCTTTGATTAGTGGAAGTTGTTCACTAGTACTCGACGACGTAGGTATTTATACCGAACCTCATTAAATTCTATGTTCTCTTTCTTTTATGGCTTTAGTTATTCTACTTGTTGCATTATTTGGTGCATTCGTACAACAATTTTAGTCTCTTCCTATCTATGGTATATGTTGACTGGGCCCATTATCTTGCTCGTTTGAACTCTTAGTTTAACAACAATAAACCAGTGGTTATCGTTCGAACATTTGAAATTACTGTGATTTTTTTGGTTATCCATATATGTTTGTTCCTAGATCTTAAGGATGTTTTAAATCTCTTTATCAACTCTTGGAATTAATTTGTGTTTGGTGTGTGGGATAAAGGCATAAATGCTCCTGAATTTTAATAAAGTATATATATCTCACTTTGCACATGAACTTATTTTGGTCGAGAAGGAGCTGTTTTGATTCTATTTTAAAAATTGTTTTTTGCAATAATTTTTTAAAACAGAAACACCATTCTTGTTATCTAAATTTAATTGTCTTCTATGCTTTTAGAACAAAAAACTCTGAGCAGACGTGTTCTCATGTTTTCTATTCTTCTTGTTTTTTAGAGCGAAGCAGTTTTTAAAGCATGTTTAGCTGTTACCTGCTTTGTTTTTAAGAATGGAAAACGAGTTTTTGCTGAAAAACATAGACAAGCAGACCCAAGATATCTACGACGTTGCCGTGTAGCCATGCCCTTCTAGTTGTTACTGCACATATGGATGGAAATATGGGTGTTTTACACTTCTTACGTGTGATAACAAGTGCATGTGATAAGTCGTGGTAGGTAGGTAGAACACATGTATATGTCTTTTTGGGACAAAATTCCACCACTTAATTTGGGTTTTGTGATCTGTAATGGGCATGCACAGTCTGGGTTGGGATGGAAGGAAGTTGGAGGAATTTTGTTAGTGATCCCACGACATGCTTTTGGGTTAGGCTTGTTGGTTTGTCTTCTTTTCGAGAGTCAACTAGATAGGTATTCATTTTGCTTGGATTTCTACGACATTACCAGAGGAAATCTATAAGTTGTGTTTGCTCAGGGAGAACCACCTAGAACTGGGTCTAGCTAGTGAGCCCAGCCCATAGTGGTGCTATTTCAAACTGTTTTGCTTTGTGACAATTATATCATGTCAATAAGGTTCATTCTTTTCCAAGTACCTCATCTATTTCTCTATAAATTGTTCAAAAACATTATTTTAATTAATTAGATATAATAATAAGATGGTTTGAAACATCTGTTCTTGAAAGCCATTTTCCCTATAGATATGAGATATTTGATAAAATGTGAAATTTTCTCTTAGAAACATGGAGAATGTTAGGGAAAATTTAAGAAAACAAACATCTACAAGATCTTTCATGTCAAATCAATCAAAGTATAAAGTAAATGGGCATGCGCTTAATCCATAATGTATATATGATGCTGAGAAGAGATTGATGTTGATCTTTAAGCTTGTAACCAAAACTTAAGTGTTGGGTTATGATCTTCGAGTCTTGTATGCCTGAGTCCTCCCGATTCCTTAAGTGTCTTTTTCTTGAAATGAGATGAAAAAAAGAAAAAGTGTGCATATGACTTGGGGACCACAACCTATTTATAGTAGAGTCATGATACATAAGAAGAGTCATGGGTGTCTTCAGTGTGATACATCCATAAGAGAGGATTCATGATGCATCCATTTAAGAGGATTCATGATACATTACCTTAAAAGGATTTATGATACATTCCTCTTCATGAAGATTCATGATTTCTCATTTCTTATTTTTAATGTAGTCCATCATAAAATGAAAATTAAGACCTTTGGTATCTACACATTCAGATATCCACTTCATTTTGATTTTAACTCCATTAATCAAATCTTATAAGATCACTTCATAGGAGTTGCATCTTTTAGATAGCCTTTAATGCATAATCAATGATATGGTGAACCTGTGGATAAATATCAAACAATCTCCCTTGGGTCACATATATCTATATGCATTTGTACATGATGAAATATATATAGAGTGAATTATTATCTATATCAAAACATCACTTACAATCTGGTCCATCAATCATATCAACACAGGATTAAAGCAACCTTTATTACATGTATCATAACTAGACCCATCAATGATCACATACATCGATATAATGAATGACATAGATCAAGTAGGGATGTGTATTATATATTATGTCATGATCTTAGCTTATGCCTATTTTGATTAGTACAACTTTATTCTTCAACGAGATAAAAATAAATAGCTTCAGATGAAACATAAACTTTATTTTGAAAATATTTCATAAATATGTCTATAATTGAATGACATACGAATAAGAACTCCCACTAAAATCACATATCATCAATTGATACAACACACATATGATTAGTGTACTCATGAAAGACGGTGGTAAACCTTTGGTGAGCGAATCCGTAATCATGGAGTTTGTGCCAATGTGTTCTATAGACAATCGATCACTCTAAACCCTTTCCTTGACAATTAAGAACTTGATGTTAATATATTTTAACTTAGTTGAGCTCCTATTGTTTTTGGAGTACAAGATGGTTGATTTGTTGTCACAATATATTTTAAGTGGTCTTTCAATTTCTTCCACATTCATGGCTTATTAAATTCTTTGGCCAACACCTTGGTTTGATGCCTCATAACATCTTTACAAAAACTCCATGACCATGGTGGAAGCAACAACCGTTGCTTGACACTGCATCATGGTACCACAAATAACATTTGAATGCCAAAAGTGGATTTCCTACTATCTTGGCATCCAGCAAAATCAGAGTCAGAATACCCAATGATCTCTAAATTGTTTGACCTCCTATATGTGAGCATATAATCCTTCGTTTTCTTTAAATTTCTCATAACCCTGTTGGCTGCTTTCTAGTTATCATTCACGGATTGTAAGTGTCTACCTAATACACTGATAATGTTTGCTATATCACAGTGCAGTGTCTGAGACTTGAGCATGGTAGACTCCTTACAACAGATTCATAGGGAGTCTTTTGCATCTCTTGAACCTCAATATTTCCTTTTGGGCACTAATTGAGACTAAATTTATCTCCCTTAGCGATAGGGGTATCACTTGGTTTGCAATCTACATGCCAAACATTTTGAGAATCTTATCGATATAGCTCCTTTGTGATAATCTTAGAGTACCTTAAGATCGTTCTCAGAGTATCTCGATTCTTAATACAAAGGAGAAGTCACCAAGATCTTTCATTTCAAAATTTCTTGATAGAAATCTCTTGGTTTTGTGCAACATGCCTATATCATTAGTGACAAGTAGTATGTCATCGACATACAAGACCAAGAAAATGCACTTGCTCCCACTGAACTTGTGATACACACAATCATCAACGACATTCATCTCAAAACCAAATGAGAGAATCACCTAATGAAATTTTTGGTAACATTGACGAGATGCTTGTTTTAGCCCATGGATAGATTTTGTTAATTTACAAACCATCTTCTTTGGGTCATATGACCTAAAGTTTTCTGGTTGCACCTTATAAATAATAGTATCATTAATGGCATTTAGAAACATTGTCTTAACATCCATATGGTGAAGCAAATCGTAATGTGCAACAAGAGACACTTGATTGTCATCTTGATAGAGAAATCTCTTAGTTTGTACAACATGCCTATATCATTAGTGGCAAGTGACATGCCATCAACATAAGACCAGGAAAATGTACTTTGCCCATATAGTGATACACATAATGTCAACAACATTCATCTCAAAACCAAATGAGAGAATCATTTGATGAAATTTATTAGTACCATTGACCGAATGCTTGTTTTAGCCATGATGATTTTGTCAATTTGCAAACCATCTTCTTTAGGTCTTCTAACACAAAGTTTTCTGGTTGCACCTGAATGGTTTCATCAACCATACGATGAAGCTCCAAATCATAATGTGTAACAAAAGCCATGATTGTTCTAAAAGGGTTCTTGATGAAAGCCGTAGAGAAAGGAGTTCCTTTGTGGTCAATCCTTCCTTCCAAGTATATCCAACTAGCTACAAGAGCCTGCTCCACGTTGCAGAATCAGTGTTTGACTGGTCTGTTTACAACCGTTAGTTTCACTCCTTCAAGTAATGGGACAAGCTCCCAAACCTTATTGTCTTGCATGGACTTATACTCTTCATTCATTGCTTCAATCCACTTTTCTAAATTGGAACTTTGCATGGCTTGACGAAATTTGATAGAATCATCTTCTATCTTACCATCATTTTCCTCATGCTCCTAGAGAAACGCTATGTAATCATTTGGAATAGCGCTTCTCCTTACTCTAATGGATCGTCGCAAAGATGCTTGTTCTTGCTACATAGGTTCTTGAGGATGTTGAGTTTGTTCTTCATGAACAATTATCTCATCTTGAATGGGATTAGGAACATCTATATGAATCGGTTCAAGAATAGAAATCGATTCTTCTTAAAAGACAGTCTTTAACCTTATTTCTCCTCCTAAACTCAATATCCTCAAAGAATGCTACAGTTCCCATTTCAAAATTTGTCTTTAATTTGGGATTGTAACTCCCCATCCCCCACCTAAGCAAATAAGGGGATGTCACATGGGACTGAGACTTCTTAAGCTGATTTTTTTGACATTGGTGGCGCCCATTTCAAAAACATGATATCATAATAACTTAAAACTTGTAAAACTACCACCGTAGTGGTGTTTAGATTTCCATGTACATAAATTCCTGAGTCCATCTACTTGTATTTATACAAGTTGTACTATCTCCAAAATATTACATTTACATTTCAAAAACAAATTCATGGACCTACATCTAAAAGACTCCTAATGTTGTGTTGGCCCTGGTGAATGCGGAATGTCTTTGACGACTGTCGGTACACGGATGAAACACCCGTGCTAAACATAGCAATTGGAAATAGATAACATATATGACCACATGCAATGGTCCTCAATTACAGTATACATATAACATAATTCATATATCAAAATATTCATATATCTGTGAGTTCTACTTAATCTTGAGGTACCAGCCGTTACATTACGAGCAAGCGAGATATGCGCCAGCATCAAAAGCGATTACTTTTGTTTCATATAATAATTTTCCATATATCATCTTGTTCGGATACCCAACATAGTATTTGCGCATAAGCCGGTATGATGGTGAGAGGGGACTAACACAATAGGTACCGAAGATGCAATGTGTACTAAACGAGGTGTCGAGAAGCCTGAATAGAGACGTGCATACTTACGTAACAAAAGTGTCATTAGCACTATCTGAAGTGTTGTAGCATTGAATGAGAGTGTCGAAACAACTAAGCGAGGGAATGTCGACACTAATGGAGATGCCTATTCATACTATTAGATCTTAGATGACATACAATTATATGTAATGCGAGCTTGTTATATTGTTCTTGATATTCGCCCATATTTATCTACTTACTAGCAAATAAGAGGCGAAAACAATTAAACCGTAGCATTGGCGAGTTCGAAGCATTTTACATATAACTTGTATATAGGTACGGACCCTTTCATTCACTTATTAGGATCGTCAATTAATCCCATTCCATGCTTATTGTTCAGCTCAATCATAATCCTAACCAAGAGATGATGGTTTCTAGACTTAATGAAAGAAAGGAGAGAAAAATAGGACCCAGTTAAAGCTTAGGCATGGGGACCTTCGCCTGGGGACCCTGCTAGGCGGAAGTAGCGCCGGCTGAGGCAGAGTAGAAACTAGCAATTTGGAGCTTCATGTTTGCCCCTGGCGGAGAGCTTCGAGTGTATAAAAATGGTATTTTTGCCTTTATTCCATTGGAAATTTCCAACCAAAACCAAACCATGTCAAAACAAACCACAAAACTCAACTCAAAACAACCAAAAACACATATATGGAAGAGTTAGGGTTTCCAAACCCAAACATAGACAAGGAGGGAGTTAGGAGAGTTTCCTAACCAACAAATAGAAGAATTCCATACCTTGCTTTTCTTGAAACCTTCAAAACCAAACTTTCTTCTATTTACAAGAATAAGTAGGCTCCAAAGCAATTGAAGAGGCAACCCAGTGGTTGTTCTCTCCCACAACTCGTATTCCCTAAGTCTCTCTAAACGAGGCGAAATATCTTCTCTCGAATACCCATTTGTTCTTTGACAGTTTTCAACTCATTTTCTTTACTGTTTGTTATTCCTTCTTCATTATGTTTTTGTCCAACTTATCAAAATTCTATTTTAATAACATATAATCTTCTTATCTTATGTCATTTGAGTCCTTAATTTACAAATTACCATTCTCCTCTTCACTTCTTTATAAATCCCGGTTATATCATTTTTCACATAGCACTTAAATTTACGAAAAATAAAAAATTTATTATACCCTAAACATGTAATAAAACTACTATGGTATAATTTAGGGTGTTACAGGGATCATAAAACTTATAGCCCCTAGATAACTCGAAATAGGCAATAAAGTAGCTGCTAATTGTTTGAGCTTTCAGTTTCTTTTCATTTGTCCTATAAGGCCTCGCCTCAGTTGGACATCCCCTTACACGAATGTGATTAAGACTAGACTTTTTGCATGTCCAAATCTCACAAGGTGTTTTGGCAGTTGCCTTAGTTGGCACTCTATTTAAAATATAAGCTGCAGTTTTTAGTGCCTCTCCCTAGAGTGACTTGTTGAGATGAATGAGAATCTCTATCACACCATGATCTTGTTGGTTTCATCTTTCAGCCACACCATTATATTTGAGTGATCTTGTGTTGTAGTGGCAGATCTGTTATCTGATGTTTATTAGTGATCTGTGGACATTGTTCACATGAATAAGTCATGTCTACCATAGTATTCCTCCACAGTCGGATTTGTTTTAATTCGTTTATGAGATTGATTCTCAACTTAGACCTTAAATGTAAAACACGAGAAAATCGAATTTTTGAAAGAGCCACGGTAATCGTTGTTACAATGCGGGTTGAGAACCTGAAATTTTCTAGATCTTGGATAATGAAATGGACAACACCATTGGATTAAGTCTGTTGAAATCGTTTACCAGGCAATTTAGTTGTCCCGGGATGGTCAAATTTTCTAAATTTAGGCAAAAGGAACCCAAATGGGTGGTGACACTTGTGTGTGTGCCATATAGGTGTCAAATCTATATAAAAAATGGGCAAGATGGAGAAGGAAAGAAAAGGAGAAGAAAGGGAGAAGGGAAGATATGACAGCCTGGCCCCTCAATTCCGACGTCGACGGTCGAGGTTCTTCGGCCCGAGTTAAAGATGGATTATGCTCTCAAAAGGAGTAGGGATTTTCCTACTGCGATTGTTCACTAAGTCGCGTGTATTTGTGTTCTCACCCAAGTCGTACATTTGTGTTGGATCGTTTGATGCGAAGTATCTTACCGTCTGACCATGTGGGGCTGTCTGACCATGTGGCACCGTCTGGCTGTGTGGGGTCGGTTGGCCGTGTGGGGTTATCTAATTAGGTAATAGGGACCATCCTAACCCATGTAAGGTCTGTAGTTGAGTTCCCACCCGGGGGTTGTCGGCGTGTTGGACCGAGTTGGCCGTGTAAGACGTTTAGTCAGTCATGACTGTGTGATTGTGTTTCTATGGGTTGTTTGGCCGTGTGGATTGAGTTTGGTGTCTTGGTGGTATTCTGTGGGGCCAGTTTGGTGTGAGGCGTGTGGTACAATGTTTTACCACCTGAGAATTCATTTATGACCATGTGGGATCGCTTGGTTATTTGGTCTTCTGGTTGGATGTGCTTCTGCTAAGCTATTTGGCGCCCCGGGGAAGGAGTCGATCGGATGGTGGATTGGATTGGATCTGATGGCTTCCAACTGTGCTCTCTTCAGGCGGTGGCGGTTGGTACGACGATTAGTAGTTTATCGCCGATCTGACCGCTTTAGTGACGGTGTCGCCGAGACTGTTTGGGGGCGGGTTGAAACTGGTTTGTCTGGCCCCATTTAGTCGTTCATAGCCTAGTTGTGATTTGATTGGTAGGAGGCCTATTATATGGACAATTCAGTGTCATCCCTTGGATTTAAGGGATGACATGTTGAGCATGATAATATGTGCCTATACATATTGGATTAGAGATAGTGTGCATGCCATTCGCGTGGTGATTAGTGGCACTTTGTTTGTGTATAGACAAGGCCATTGCATGGCTTATTGTGGAGTTAGGTTGCTGGAAATGTCGTGTCTGCTAGGCCTAAGGTTAATGTACGTTGCTACTTTCAGTGGTAGTGACTTGTGATGTCAATGTATGTGTATTGATATGTTGGCATGAAATGTATGATGTATTTGAAATTTATACTTTTTGTGTGAATCTCCAAATGCTGCATCAGATAACATTATGCATCAGTAGGCATGCACATATATCTCATTATATATATGTAGCATCGTGGGCCGGCAATGGTATGATTACATTGCATTCATGCACTAGACATTGCATGGCATGGGTCTTTGAGTGTAATGTAAAAATTAACCTTTATGTGATGTTGAAGAATTAGGATGTCATGGGGACATGGTTGATCTTACACTATGTTTAGTGTTCAATGGTGAGACTCTGTTATGGGGACAACATCAAAAATAAAGTGTGTGGTTTTTTGTGAAAAATATATGTGACAGACATGGTCCGGGGTAGATCCCCACGATTCGCGATTAGACATGATCATCGGCGGTGAAAGACCGTAAAAATGTTGGAAAGGCGTCGTATCCTACAGTGTAAACCCAGAAAATCCATTGTGGCCATAAATGTGACCACCATAACAGGAAATGCAAGTTGATATTTGGGAAGCGAATCCAATGGTTGATTTATAAAACAAAAGCTTTTGTTTAAAAATAGTAATTGATGGAACATAATGGCGGTTGTTTCACACTGGCATATGAATGTGAGGTGGTGGACTGAGACATGGGATAGGGTGGCAGATGCACATTCTAAATCCATGACATGTAGACATTTTGAGTAGAGGCTTGTCATGTTTTTACTTGAATGTGGTGTGTATTCCATGTGCACTTAGGTGGGAGTAGCCTTAGCAAGATTATTCTCTGCTTGACTTTGCTCACCCATCGTGGGACCGCACCGGGTGTAGGGAGTGCTGAGAGAGACGGCTCAACGAGACCGTGATTGAAGGTGACGTGTGGCGCCAAACTTTTACTTGTAAGTGTTTTATAAAAATTGTAATTAAATTCTTTTTGGACTATCATTAATAAATGATCGAGCATATAATTGTAGTGCAGAGAGGGTTGTGATCGGACTCTTACAGACTGTAATTAAGTGTCTTATTTTCATATTTTAGATTTAAATATGAATGAATGGGTCCCGGTGAAGGGACGTATTGAGGTGGTGCCGAGTAAATCGGTGTCCACGTGTCGTTGGTGCTAGTTTGGTGCCAAGACTTAGGTGCGAAATGACCTAAGATAGAAATTCTACGAGTTGACGGGTTGTCAACGGGACCCTTGGAAATTCACATTAAATGATTTGAACCACGTCAGGGCTTCAGGACTTTTCATGAATAAAAATAAGTATATGCATATCTAAGAATTGATGTCTATGAATGTTTAAAATATTAGTGAACCCATTCCCGGCTTGAGTCTTGAAATAATAAGCCTACAAATATTTATATTATTAATTCTGAACATTTGTAGCTCTCTTATAGTTTTATTTGTTATGTTTGCTTTAAATATAACTGACATTAAAATCTGTAAAATCATTGTGTTGCGTGAATCAAGGGTCCCATCAACACAGTGGTTCAACTCTATTTCAGAAGTGACCTGGCGACATATAATGCTCTTGAATGTGCATTATCAAACACGCTTAGTACCACGAAATTCAATATTCAAACTTTCATAGTATGAAGCTACAATGTCAAACATGTAATTGTTATCATAAACCACAAGTGAACCGAGTTGTAATTACTTTGAATTTAAGAACAAATTAGCGATTATTTCGAAAGACAAGAACAATCAGGACACATCCAAATAAGTGAAATCAAATTTCATCTAAATGTGATAACAAATGTATCTTTCAAATCCAACTAGAAACCAGTACATAATAACAACCTAAAATGCCCTATAACTTCCATTTCCACCGACTTTCCATCTCCCACATAGATGTATCTTAGCATTAATTGGCTTTCGATAGCTCGAAAGCGACCACGCATTGAAACGTGTTGGTTGCATAGGAGTCTAACCACCAAGTGTTTCTAGGTATTGAAGCTAGATTATTCTCAGAACATACCAAAGTAAGGAACATACCTTTCTTTGCCCTCTAGGCATGATACTTAGTACATTCCTTCTTCACATGTCTAGACTTCTTACAAAAGAAGCAATTATTTTCATCATTCTTTTGCTTATTTTGTGATAGACCCTTAACAACTTCATTCTTGTCTGTATTTCTTTTTCTCTTTTTCCCCTTATCCTTAGGCACTGATGCTATTTGTTTCAACCTCTCTTCCTCCTGCACACAAAATGAAATGGGCTCCTTAAGATACCATTTCTCTTTATGGCAATTATAACAGAGCTTCAATTAATTTGATAATGCGAAGAGTTCAAGACCAAATGTATAAGTATATCTTCCGATAATTGGATCATTAAGGTCTTGAGTTTTGAAACAATGTGAGACATATCCATAATGTACTCCTTATGTTTCCTTTCCATTATATCTCATGGGAAGTTAACCTATACAGATACTTATTTCCCACCTTACTCGCTTTTTGGAAGCGGTTTTGGCCTCACCAAGAATTGTTTGGCATTGGTAACCTCTTTGGATACCACACCCCTAAGGAAGTTTCTGGAATGCGTGCTTTATGATCATAAAGACTCATGTAGTTCGACTCCCACTTCTGTAAAGTTTCTTCTCTTGAAGAACTGAAGTATGTAGGAGAAGAGAAATATATCATATACAGGTCTGAATCCATGCAACCAAGAACGATTATAACATTCTCTTTCTAGTCCTAAAAGTTAGTACCATTGAGGACTGGTACAAAATTTAGATTAGTAGATACTGTAGCAAACTTAGCTGAAGAAAGAACAAAGTAAACCATATAAATATAATCACTCAAGATACTTAGTGTACATTAATATCAAGTCTTTGAACAATAATATTAGCTGCTAATGGTACTCTTAGTGTAATGATCGATCATTAATGATAATGCATGCCCGAATAACGATATATTTGGATTGATTCATTATTCACATGGACAACCTTATAATTATCACATATTCACCATCACATATGTGTATGTAATTCGGCCAAGCATACACCTTTCTTTAGGCTAGTTATTACTCTCATGAATATACAAACACACCACTTTCAACATATCTTTTGAGTAATCTACACAAAAGAGGTCACTTTGGCGACTTCATGCTTCAATTTACTCATTCAAAACGCTAAACAACATAGCCAAGTACTTGAATTTCTATTTAATCTTAATAGAACTGATATGACGATTAAAAACCACCACTAAAGAGTCATCTCTTCCTCATAGATGAAATATTTTCCAAAGCTTATTATCTCATAAAGTAATATTAGCAAAATCATCATACAATAAATTGAAAAACTCATTTCACTAATTCAACATGAAAGTGGCTATGATACCACTTGTTAGAAAATAATTAGAAAAGACTTCAAAGATGAAAACAAACATCTAAAGATCTTTCATGTCAAATCATCAAGCATAAAGCGGAGCGTACCTTGATCCATAATGTATATGATGGTGAGAAGAGATTGATCTTGATCTTCAAAGATTATAACCAGAATTTAAGTATTCGGTTATGATCTTCCAAGTCTTGTATGCACAATTCTTCAAATTCCTTAAGAGTCTCTTCTCTCTGTATAATGGGATGATAAAGAAAAGATTGCATATGACTTGGAGACCACCATATTTGCCGTGATCATGATACACTGGAAGGTCATGATACATCCCGCTAAGGATTCATGATACATCTCTTTAAGAAGATTCATGATACATCCATTTCAGAGGGTTCTATGATACATTACCGCGAGTTTGATACATTCCTCTTCATGATTCATGACTTCTCATTTCTTATTTTTAATTTAGCCCATCATGGAAATAAAATATAAGACCTTTGGTATCACATTGAATGTCCATACTAATTTGATTTTTAACTCATTGTCAAACCTTATAAGATCACTTCATAATCTTTTAGATAGCCTTTGGTATAATCTATGATATATTGTGACTGTGGATAATATCAATAAGAATATGACGCAGTTGTTGGATTAGCAGTTAGGTGTAATTTTCATGAAATTATTTTATTTTGCTAAAAAACCACAATTTTCTCAAAGGAATGGTTCATTCTCAACAAAAATAGTTATAATTTAAGTTTCATTTATTAAAGCATTAAAATCTAAATACTTTCTTTTTCCACCAGATTACTCATAACAGACATTTAACAACAATATTATTCAGAATATTTTATAAAATGGTTTTTAATAAAACTATTAAAGTCTGAATCATTGCAGTTTTTTTTTAAATAAGAGATTTTGAAATGTTTTGAACGTCAAAACGAACCATTAAGGCATTCGGATAGAACTTCCAACCATTTATCCCATATGTTTTACTATGACATTTTTAAAAATGAATAGATTCATAACTTTAGGTTATTTTTGGTTTTTCGAAAATACTAAGGAAAATGCAAAGGAAAGAAAAATAGGGAGTATAAGTGGAAGGAAAGAAAAATGAAGGAAAAATAAAAAATAGAGCTAAATCTCACATATCATTTTTACATACTATTTAAAATATATATTTATTTTAAGTCAGAATATAGAGTAATAAATTTAGAAATTTGTAATTTTTTGATGATTTTATTATATTCATTAAAATTTTAAATTTTCATTAGACAATTGAACATGAGAAAATCTATTTCTCTTAACGAGATTTTTCTTTCTTCATTACTCCCACTTTCTTCGTTGCTAAGGGCGAATATAACATTAAGGTAATTTGGATAGAACTTTCCACAACTTATCTTATACTTTTAATAATGATATTTTGGAAAAGTCACCGGATCCCCTAACTTAAAATATAGTAATTATTTTTTATCTCTTTATCTCAACACAAATAGCATTTGAAACATATGTTATTACAAGTTAGACTTCTAGTTGACCATGTAAAATATTTGATAACTCTCTTTAATTTGAGGGTGGCTATGAAACCAAAAGAGTAATTACTTTGAAATGTTATGAGAAATTTTGAAATGTTATAAACGTTATTTAAAGGTCAAAAGAAACTTTTAAAATGTTTGGATAGAACTTTTGATTATTCCTCTCACTCTTGTAACATTGGCATTTTTGAAAAATGAAGAGATCGCGTAAATCTAAAATGTCATAAATTATTTTTATATTTTTATCCTTAACACAAGTAGCATTCTCTTCCAAAAAAAAAAAAACAAACACACACACACACACAAGTAGCAATCAAAACACATTTTTCAAATGAAGCCTTCTAGTTCAGCCGACCATGTTGATTATTTGATAACCCAAGGGAGTAGTTACATTCGAACTATCTCCTTAGCGGTGGTCATTTGCCCCAGTATGCGTGGAAGCTCATATAAAAATTGTCACAAACTTGTTCGCAAATACATAGAAACAAAATTATGAGAGAAAGGAAAAATTACAAAGAAATAAAAGAAAACTATAGAAAAATAAGGTTTGTCAGAGATGGAGGATACCAAGTCTTGTGAGGAGTCACGATGTCCTTAAAATAGATTCGTCGTCTCTTTTGGTTCTTGGAGACTATCATATCAGTGTCTGTCTCTTAAGATAAAATGATGTACAAGCAGCACCACAACACCTTGATGATACTTTGACGAACTAAAACTATGTTCAAACCTATCACCGTACCAACAACGCTCAGACACAGAACTTGATCCAACCTTCTAAACACACAAAAACTGGAAAAAGAAAAAATGGATCTAATCTTTGAGCAGGAAAAGCTCATCTTATATAGGCATTGGAATGAACATCATTCATTCCTCGAAATGAATCTATTGTCTTAGAATAGATGTCATTCATTCCTTTGGAATGATCTTCATTGTTTTTGTTTTCCAACAATTCCCACCATAAATGACCCATTCATGACCAAAATCTTCAAAATTCTAAAAAAGGGTGATGGGTGCGCGGTTGGAAACCTACATAGGAGAGGTAGGTGTCACCCTTTGAACCCTTCATTGTAAAAATATGTTACTTTACTAACTAAACAGCGGACATGATGTCCTTGAACTAATCTGTCATTTGTGTAGATGATGACATATCTTACACATTAATCTTCCTAACACATTTCAGTTCTCACTTTTATGTCCATTTTGGCCATGGACATGCGCTTGGTTCTGTAAGAGTTTAATAGGAATCATGCCCTATTCAATTCCCTTTGAAGAGTCCCCACTTCACTCTTACATATGTGATCTCGTAATTCAAGAGCAACTCATATTACTCTTATTTCCATCGTACAAAGATCATTAAAAGCAAAGCTTAACATTTCTTTTACTAAATGCTGTTTCCATCATAGGAATGTACAGGGAAGATCCCCATGGTGATAATATCAAGTCTTTATAGTTTAATTGTCCCTTTTGAACCTAGATCTTGGGATCTTCAGTCAACTAAGTTGAGGTGTCCCGCCCAGGTGACTCATTCTTTTATAAGAACTTTGATACCGTTAAAACTGATGAACTGGTAACTGTTAACCCTTTGGTTAGCGGATCCGCTGTAATGTATCTTTGAACTTTACATAGTCTAAAGAGATAACCCTAGTAGAGAGTAGTATTTTGATGGTATTGTGTCTACGACGAATATGTCCAGACGTACCATTATACATACTTTTTTATGCTTTACCAATAGCATATTGACTATCGCAATGTATGCAAATTGGAGGCACAAATTTTGGTCATCTCAGAATATCCTCCAAGAAGTAGCATAACCATTCCGCCGCTTCCCCACATTTGTCAATATATAGCTTCGATTCTAGATCTGACAATAACCGTTTGTTTTGAGGATTTCCATGAGACTGTTGTTACCCTTAGTGTAAACACATAACCACTATGGGATTTTGAGTCTTTAACATTTGATATCCAGTTTGCATCACTGTAACCTTCAAGTACAACATGATATCTTGTATCGTGTAACCCATAATCACAAGTAAACTATAAGTACTTAAGTACTCTCATGATTCCTTGCTAATGCTTGGCTCGAGGATTACTCGTATAAATACTTAGTTTACTAACTGAATAGGCTATGTCTGGTCTTGTGCAGCTCATTTGGTACATCAAACTGCCTATTGCTCTAGAGTATTCTACTTGAGAAACACTCTCATTTATTCTCGGATAGATTTATTGTTACATCTGTTTATGAACTAGCTCCTCCTTGGTTACATGGAAATAAATCTTGGTGTCTCACGGAGTCCTTGATTTTGTTATCGTGTTCTTGTGAATATACGAGATGTTGACTCTTGAGCGAAACCAATAAACACTACTATTATGTGTAACCAATGAAGATGCAAATCAACAACATAGGTCCCTATTTTCTTTGTTTAGGTGGAGGAGGCGCCCTTTGAACATCCCAAACTCGTAAGTATTTGTAGGGTGCTTTCTTCCCTTTCCATAACTCATATGGAGACTTTTCTAGTTTCTTTGGGACCTTGAGTAATTAAGCGATGCTTGCTTCTCCCCCTGTTTGTGGGTAGACCCAGAGGCTGTGGCATTGTATTCATCATATCTTTAAGAGTGCGATTCTTTCATTTCGACTATCTCATTGGTGAGGTGAATAGGTCTTTATGGTTTGTGTGCCCAAATCCAGGGTGTTCGTTGACTACACCAGTCAACACCAAAAAAAATCTATCGTCTGTATCCAGACCCATACTGATAAAAATGGCCTTAGGCCCATGCATCAACACTCATCAAACATATTTAACTATATTCCAATAGTCCAAGAGTTATTTCATTACTCTTAATACAAATACATATTAAAATCTATAATTCTAATACATATTATCCAAAAAACATCAAGCCACAACTCGGCTTTCTTCAGTGGTCTCATTAGTGGGTAACCAGCTCCATGTGCACGAAAAATATTCCCTGACGGGATATCGCGATAGAGGAATCACCCTATGGGTTACTCTCCACCTAAGTGCATATGCAATGCTCCAATTTAAACACACACTCGGTAAATCGTGATCTACTTGAATGTCACATGCCATTCCCATGTAGAGTCCTCCTGACTCTCGCGCGCTGGCAGCCATGTAGCAAGAAAACATCATTTTCAAAACAAAACTTGTTGTTCTCGAAGAAAATACACCTCTGGGATTAGCGTTAGAAATATTGGAATTTGCCTGGCAGAACAACGATTGGAAGACAAGCAGATCATGGTTTATATCAGAAATAATCTGTGGACAGAAATATCTAAACTTTAATTCTAAAAATCAATATTAAATAGGAATTGCTGCAAACCAACATTTATTTTTGCGGAAAATTAGTGTCGTATACTAACACTGTTTCCGGATTTGCAGACATAATAGTATTGTGTGTTTCAATAATTTGCATATATTATCGATATTACGTATATTATAATTGAATCTTTGCATGATTCTAAAACAATGTATCAATATCTTTTAATTATTCATGATGAATTACAGTATCTCGATGACTGAAACAATTCCATGACCATTCACAATATCATCTCATTTTAAACTTTGTTATATTTTGCCTGTTATATGTTGTGTTAGCACATTGAATAATATTATTAAACTTTACCTTCCCACTGACTAAACCATTCTAATTCATTTGAATTTCATTTTAACTGTGGGCGTTTGAATCAGGTCTCTAAACCGGGTGGTACACTAGTTAAAGCAAACAAATGGGTATCCATGAACGTATTGGTGACAGACATAGTTATGACGTTATTGGATTATTATCTAAATCCCGTGGTGATATAAACTTTGTTGACATTATACTATATAAATAAAATCTCTGATAGATCATTTCAGATTTGGTTTTGATAGATATTACTGGGTGAGATGGGTGACAATAGTGGTTGAGTTGGAATCATGGTCCGAGATCTAGAATTTTTTAAATCAAGCTGCGACTACTCGTTCCATACTATTTAGGACCCGCTAAATGATGGTAAGATCCGGCGTGAGTCTTTGGGGGAAATTAAAACGAATCAAAGGAAATAGCGAAATGAACAATAAACTTGAATATAAAAATAAAGAATAATTAATAGTTGGAAAATGAATGAAAATTGAATAACTATCGTTTACAGAAACGTTAAGATCAATCTTTATTGTAGAAGTATCAATTCCTGTTGTCAACTTGTAAAATTTGCTTGTGAATTTCAGATTTCAAAATCTGTCCAAGGCGTTAATAGTTCAGCTGGATCTCTCCACACCTCACATTTCATTATCTAATTTTGACGATTCTAGAATACGAGAATTGAATAACACTTTTAGAGGACTTCCTAATTAAGATGCTTTTCTTTACTTGATACTTCATACCCATTTTATGAATTTGTACACCTTAGCTCCAGTTATCGGTCAAGCAGGATATATACAACTTCAGGTTACTCTTCCTCAATTAAAATAGATCACCCTCTCATGGTTGAATCCTCAGCTAACAGGATTGGCTACACTGTTCAAGTGGGGTGAACTCTGCCTTGTTTAAAATTGATAGCTCATTGACTCGTTCTTGATTTCAGTGAGAAGAGGATTTGCTCAGTAAATAAAGCTCGATAGATCTCTAATGAAGGTTCTTAATATACCTTCAGCTGTCATAACTCCGAGTTATTAATGTGTGCTGGAGGGACCTCCTTGAAATCGAGCAATGAAAGCGCTTCTTAATCAGTTCAAGCGATATTGGATCGAGCTTAACCATAGCAGAAGTAAGTTCATAAGCGAAATTCGCAATTTGCTGGAAATAATAACAATGAAGATAATTGCGACAATACCTTTCTCTTAATGGAAGCGGGTTCCTCAATTCTTGAATTACACACTACGGCGTATAAGTCATAAAATAAGCGCATTTGAAGCGGAAAAGTGATTAAATTTGTCTGAACTTCAACATTCGGGTAGTAATTTGAAAAGAATTGGTGCGCATTCGACTTTAGCCAGCGAATAACATCAATTCCGAGCGAAAACTGGCAGATCAAATCAGTAATCTGTCATATTAAGAAAGTAAGAAAGGAAAGAAAAGAAAAATGAAAATGGCGGCGGTTATCGGTTACCTCTCTAAATGCAGCCGTGCGGCTTCTTCACAACCGGATGCTGCGTATTTATAGGTACGATTAGGCCTATTTGTCGGTCGCCGTGGATTAGATTGGTTGGCCCATGTTAGTTCCGGTGGCGACCTCGTTCGCGGCCGACATCATCACATGTCGCGACCTCGATCTCCGTCGCGACGCCAGCTACCGCGTCATCAGTCTTGGCGATCGTTAGTATTCGCGACATCGTTATCTTATCGACGTCAACGCTATACCTTGAGGCTTTGCATGACATACGATGTGGCAGCGTCATTCCTCTTAATGTTGACGCCGACTCAAATGAAATGCATCTTTCAGCGATATCTTCCGATGTAGCGACGCCGATCTCTTATCCGCGACATTGCTGTGAGCTTCATCATGGTGGCGGAATCTGATGTCAGCGACTTGATCTCTAATTAACGACATCAATAATGGGGTTCTGCTTCACTTGATGGCTTTTGGTGTCGTGACTTAACCTCTTGTTGTGACATTAACTAAATAAAACTCAGGTACATCCCTTTAATGGAATCTTCGATTAATAGCGAGCATGGAATCTCTTGTCAGTGACGATGGAGTTCATTTCTTTTTCGACTTTCATGCGAAGGGTTCACGATGCTCCGCCAACATCAAGTCCCTCTTGTCCGCGACATCGACCAGTTCTCACGGGCTTCGTGGTTCGTTTTTCTTCAGTGTCGCGACAACAGCCTCTTGTCTTCTACTGACATTCAACTTGTCTTCGAGATGTCGCGACATCAATCTTGTAGTGACCTCATTTCGTATCTTGACATTCGAAACGTCTTGGTCTTCGCGACATCAATCTCTTGTCGTGACATCCATTAAATGATCTGCAGGTTTCAACTGGTTTCTTATGATGTCGCGACATCAATCCGCCATCGCGAACATCATGTTCCGCATTATCTCGGCTTTGCAGGCGTGGTTCATGATGTCCGCGAGAAACTTAACCGTCGCGGGCCTCGACTCATTTCTTTGCGGAAAACACCGTGAGCGGTCGGTGCGTGACCACCGATATCTTATTATCGTATTAGGCTGCCATCCAGTTTCGCTAATTTCGATGTCGCGACCTCGCAACTGGGCGTGTAACCGCGGCTGCGGCGCCGGATTAGCGGTTGCTCATTACGCCACGCTATTTTACGCATTTTTATACGCGATTCTTGCATTTTTCCTTGCATTTTCTTCTTTCTTTATACTTCACCGTCTCCGGTTGGTGAGTTTAACCCGTATCTCTGCGTCTTAATTATTCCTTTTTTACGCAAAATCAATCGAGAAAAATGGACTAAATAGATGACTTTGCTCATGGCCCGACCCTCATCAAACATTTGTTTCACTTTTAACCGATTTCCTGCCCATTTCGGTCTCCTACTCACGAAAACACAATTTATTGTATAAATTATAACACAAACACCGTCGAGTCTCTAAAGCATCACGGACTATCAGTAGTTACTAAAATTTCCACACTTAGTTCAAGATTTGGACCGATCAATAAACCCCTCACGACCTCAAATCAACACCAGCATACCAACCTTACTTAAACAAAAGGTACAGCAGTGGACCAAAACCACACCTCCACGGTTTGTCGAAACTCCAAGAAAGCAGGGTGCTTGCGTTGTCCTTGATCACGTGCGACCACTTTCCTTCTTGACGAAGAAATGCAAACGGTCGGATGCGGGATCATAGAAAGTGGCATACTCTCAAATTAAAACCTGGCTCACTATAAATTTCCTCCTTCCCCTGCATGTTTCCTCTTTGCTTTTGAAGAAAGAAGATGATCACTATTTGAAGTTTTGTCCTTTTCCTCATTTAGAATTCCAAAAATGCCATCCATGTCCCTTATCTTGGATTTTGACACGTGGCACAATCTCGAGTACGTCGTTCCATCTCTAATCTTGTAATATGTGTCACAGAGTACATGTTATAGGTGACTTTTGTCCCATCACCGATCCGTTCTGACGTACGATATTGATTGCCTCGGCATGTAAATTGACTATCTCGAGTGATGAGAATCGGCGTGTTGCTTTAGATTTAGCGAGGCGATTGCGGTGAAGTCCGGTTTGTCATCCGAGATCTAGAAAAATTTCGGTTTTTACGAAATTCTACGATTTGCCATTTTCGAGAAAATTGGAATTTTCTGAAGTCTCTATTCTCCCTTCGCGAAAATTTCGTCCGAAATTTTCATATCAACCGCGTGCATATGTAACCTCACCCAACCAAGACGCGTGCCGATTATGACAACCAGACTAAGGTCATTATTAATACGGCGGACGTCATTAAGTCAATATAAATAACATCTACCCAACGAACTCTTTGCCTTTGTCAGCCCTCAAAAAGGCCTCCATCTAAATCATCAAACCATATGCTCTATTAAGTCAACATCCTGTTTCCTGTGTTTTCATATAGGGCAACATAACTTAGGCTACCTTTGCCAAGCCTCTTGCATTCACACACATAATTTGGACCAATATGTGGATCTCTTACACACAGTTTGAATCATGCCTCTCACTAGGTCTCTTTACACCCACGAAATTTCGGATAACTCACGGGTCTCTTCGCCTACGGGGAGCAGGATGACTTCAGGTCCACCACATGGAAATTTTTGGTTCTCCACGGGTCTCTTGCACCCACATAGAAATTTAACTCAGGTCTTACACCCACATAAATTTGGGATACTCCACGGTCTCTTACCCACACGAAATTTGGGATCTCTCTCGGGTCTCTTACACCCACGAAATTGGGATATCTCCCAGCGGTCTCTTACACCCACACAGAAATTCGGATATCTCTCGGGTCCTCTAACACCCACCGAAATTTGGAGGATAGCTCGGGTCTCTACCCACACGGGATGCTCGGATCTGGTGGTGTGTGTACTAACCAGGTTTAAGCATGGGGATTAACGACCCCTTTCTTACCTTGCCCAACACACTTTGTTATGTTCTTTCTGATTCGAACTACAGGTCTTAATTCAGGCGTGATCTCAAAACAACCAGCCCACGCTCACACCAAGAGTGGTAAGTAATACATACCATACACCCACCAGGCTTCATTAAGCGATGTTCTGCTGCCGTCTGCGTGAAACCTTGGTGATACATGGCATTTACCAGGCTGTGCTTTAATAACCTAAATTTTTTTGGTGTTTTGTTTTATATTTGGAATATAAATTGAGACTTCAGCTTGAATTGTTCAAATTGTTAAATGAATATTAGTTGTTGTTGATGATGATTTAAAGAATGAACCAGGAAATTTGCAAGTGTCAGGCAAATAAAAATTTTACAAAATCGGGGCCCTAAGAGTCATAGTATAATAAGAATAAATGTTTAAGTGTGAATAATGGGAAGTGATAGTGCAAATAAAGGGACTTAAGTCAAAAAGTGGATTAAAGAACAAAATGAGTTAAGGGCCAAACAAGGCCTTATGGGATTAAGTGACTTAGTCACATTTGAGCAGAAGAGCACATTTGTGCATTTTAACAAAAAACCATTTGAGAGCTTGGGAGAGGGGAAAACTAGGGCTTTAGAAGAAAGAGAATTTGATGAAGAATCTCTTCAAGTTTGCTCAGGGTTCCTAAACGAGGAAGGAGAAAGAAAGGAGCTAAGGCTTGGAGGAAACAGTGATTCAAGGTAAGAACACAAATATAAATTTTCTTTTAATGATGTTTGATTGGGGAAAGCCCTCAAATCATCCATGGGTTTTTCTTGTGATTGGTTTAGGATGATATTAGATCTTATTGGAGTGATTAGACATGATTTATTTTGAGTTTTGAGGTGTTTTGGAAGAAAATCACGAGAGGAAATTATAGTGTTTCAAAGAGAGATGCTGTCCAAAATTTTCCAAACTCATGTTTTGTTTAATGCAACATTTTCTGTCTATTGAGTGATTCAAATTGCTAAGTACACTAGACTTATAGTAGAACAAACTCCCTGAAGTAAGGGTACCCAAATTTGGACCCAATTGGACCCATAAATTCGTTGAAGTGATGCTCTGTTTCGGATAAATTTCCGGTTCAATTAAACTTGATTATGTGTTTTGGTAGTTTTGTCCTTAGGCCACCAAGCGAGTTTCACTCATCCTAATTGAGTGATTCAAATTTATGGGTAAGCTAGAACCTAGGAGAATAATTTACTTGAAGGAAGGGTATACAGAGTGCCTTTAGGTTTAAATCATTCAAAGGAGCTGTTCAGAAAAAATCTATTCTGTTTGGTGATGAGTCTGAATGTAAAATTCCATAACCTGAGTTTTGTGATCCAAATTGTTGATTCAAATTGGAAACCTAAGATATGGTCAAATGAGTAGAAGGGACCATTACCAATTTATGGAGTTAAGACCCTGAAATTGAGAAAACGATGATGGCAGTGAAATTTGGAGCATACCCGACCAGTTTGGCATAAAAGATGCCATAACTTGTGTTTAGGTGATCCAAATGGATGAGTTCAATTCACACAAAATATACTCACAGAGATATAATTTTTGTAGAGGATATAGAGAAAAATGTGAGCTCAATTGTCCCATAAAACTTGGCAAGTGAGGTGTATTGGGTAGACATCAACCCTAAACAAAAATCCTAGAATGCACAAATGATTTTTCTTTGGTTATTCTTTGATTGTGAAATATGTGTGATGGATTAGGGGCTAACGAGGAGGAAAGTCTGAGTTGAGGTCAGGGTCGAGGCGGAATTAAAGGCGACAGTCCTTTTTGGTTTGTTACATCTGACTTTTATTCCTCGTTTCAAGTTTTTGCATGTTGTTCTATATCTTTTCTTCGTTCAATATTTGAAATGCTTGTTCTAAATGCATAAAGAAGCCATATTGATTATTTCAGACGTTTGAAAGTTGATTAAAATCATTTATATAAAAAAGCTGCGCGGCTCTTCAGTGATGTATTTACCATAAATAATGCATAATAATCTTTATTTTCCTAAGTTTGAAAAACACCGTGGATGGTACGGATCATGTAAAGATGGACGGTATATAATAGGGTCAAATAGCCGATCTGTAGTGATTATGAGTATCCTTTCGATGACATTGTAAGGACCGTATCGATAGTGTTTACTATTTGATTGTTATAACCGGTCGGCCCAGCGGGGCAGTCTTGTGTTATAAACCGTTTTATCTTGGCCTCACGGCCAGTAGGACCGTGCAGTGACTTTGATATCCACATATCGATGACATAGGTTAAATCGATAAGAGCATAAGCGGGTGATTGGCATAACTGAATTGATTGACATAACTGAACTGATTTGCATAACTGAATCGATTTGCATAACTGAATTGAATTGTAGAACTGAATTGAATTTGTGAGCATATTTGAATTGATTTGAGAATGTGAAATATTGAAAATGAAAGTGTATTTTGGGATGATCAATTAATAACCGATTGTATATATAACAGAGGCGCCATGTATTGTATTTACATTAAATAAATATAAAGGTTTGAAGGTTTGAATTGTTAAATTGCATGATTTGTTTTAACACTGGCTGAGAATGGTTGTATGGAACCACTAGCATGAAAATGTGGCGTATTGCCAATGCGCAGGTGGGAGTGATAGATGATGATCGACGGACCAGATCGGAGCGTCGGAGTCATAAAGAAGGAAATTTCAGGTAATAGCCGACATGTGCATTAAATTCCATGTTTTCTTTTAGATATTGATATTTTGTAAAACAATTTGAACTCCTAAACATCTATTTTGTAAATCATTTTGAAAGGCTTGAATGCCTTCATTGTAAATGTATTTTGTTAAATGTAAACATGGGCTTGCCAATTTTAATCGGCTTCCATGAATTGGATTTTTGAGTGATTGAATGATTGAGTGATAACAGGGCATCTTGGACTCGGTTCGGGATCACTCAAAAAGAAAGCGGTCGGGCGGAAGGGTCCTACACACCAACCACAGGGTCCACCACAGGCAGATCATGGAAGTCTCTATCCCGGAGCCTATCCGATTGACTCTCACCTACACCTGGGAAGGGCATCCATATCTGGTTTCTCCTAAAGGCCTCAACCTCTAAGCTGATCTCGCACAAGATGCAGCAATGTGAATGAACATGATGCATCAGTTGGCGTACTCTAGTCAACAAGTGCGAGTAGAAAGCGCGTCTAAATGTAACCAGCTAATCTGCATGTGCTCAGTCTGTACTTTGAGACCTCTTGCCTCTAGGATAATCTTTCTGTGGGCTGGCGACAAGTAGTGTAACACGTCATCGCCTGGCCACGAACTCTTAGCTGCAAACCACGGCGCCTGACTAAACCTGCTTTGGTCTGGCCGTGTGACACTTTGCGAAGTACTAGTGTTGGTCCCTCACGACCCATACTAGGGTATGGAGCTGACATCCTCTCAGGTCCTTGGTATTTGGGATGCACCATCAGGCGCAAGGATCCACACTCTGGTAGCGATCCTCTCATATGTCACATTTATTGGCAATGGTAGCACACTATCGCCCATCTGGTAGCCTTCTTTCGTCTCACTTGATGATTGGGTGGTGTCATAACTTTGGGATTCTGCCTCAGTGAACAATCTGTGAAAGTGTCAAGTGGCCAGGTAGAAATAACACATCATCTGCTCTGCCTGACTAAATGTCCCATCACGACGCCCAGTCACGATGACCTCGGTCCATCCTTGATATCCTTGCGAAACGAAGTCTTACGCTTCTTTCGGGTTGGAAGAAGATGGATCTTCCTTATCTTAGTACGACACGCGCATTCTTTGGTTAACGTTTAACGTGTCCACTCATCTTTAGTTCGCGTGAGTCGCGGACCCCGGTCGCTCATCATCTAACAGCGGGACCATTATGTTCGCGTCTGCAGGTGGAACGACGCCGCTCTTTGACTAACTATTAACCTTATATATTCGCGGTGCGCGTTGCGCGATCTGCGACCAATAGACTTTGAACGAAACGTTGGTTGCGACCGATGCCCGTTGAACATCTGATACCAGCGCATTCAGCAGTACCGCATATTGAACCAGCGGTTGGGAAGCTCAAGAACATCTCAGAGCGCCAACCTGATGGGGTATATTCGGAAAAATATTTGCCCGCTGGTCGTTTCGCGTACTGAGCATATTACTTTATATCTGATGTTAAACAAGTGCGTACCAAATTCTTTACGAGAATTTGTTGATTATTGTTATGTTAAACTTGTTGACGGTTGTTCGTTAACGTTATGGTCAACGATGACTCGAAGCTTGATTATCTTGAGTCAAAGCTATTTGGAGTGCACCAAATTGCACAACTGGCGACTTAACGCGCCTAGGCGTGCGCTCACGCAGCGTGGTAGCTCCGTGTCGTCATTGCGGGCCCATTGCGATCGTCGTAACCGGGGCCATGTCGTAGGCCTTGCCGCCCGCCTAGCATGGTCGTGTCGTGGCCTGCCTCGCAATACAAAGCCTTATCTCAAGCCCCTCCTAGTCACAATACACTATGATGTATTGCAATACAAATCCCCCAGCCATCAAGCTCCGCCTGTCACGATACAATCAAATTGTCGTGACAATATCAACCAGCTGCTTGACCCTCCTATCACGATACAATCAATTTGTATCGTGACACAAACTTCCAATGACCCAGGCCTCCTCTCTGGCCTGACCCACTCTTATTATGCTACCAGCTGCAAAAAATCCTAGCGACTGACCCTTCCAGCCTTCGCTGTCACGATACAACCAAGTGTCGTGACATGCTCCTACTAGCACCGCCTAGCCATACACGGTGTATTGCGACACAAATTTCTCGACCACCGACCTTCTCGTATCACGATA
Source organism: Tetrastigma voinierianum (assembly GCA_016808115.1). Classification (NCBI taxonomy): domain Eukaryota; kingdom Viridiplantae; phylum Streptophyta; class Magnoliopsida; order Vitales; family Vitaceae; genus Tetrastigma; species Tetrastigma voinierianum. The sequence continues at coordinate 28,414 of JAEQBH010006464.1, forward strand.
CAACCAATTGTTGTATCGTGACCTTCCTGAGCCTAGCGCACGCCTCCTAGCTATTTGTTCCACGATACAATTCCCCATTGTATTGTGACACAGTTGGGCAGTAGCCAAACAAATTTCTGCACCATTTTTTTTTTCGTTTTTCACACATTTTTCGTTTCTTTCGACTGGAAAATCTTTAAATACATATACATATTTTTTCAATTTCCAGATTTTAAATAAGCTTGTAAAATTTATTCATTTGATTTTCTTCAGTTTTACAAACTGTAAAACCTTAGAAACTTTATTCACATCACATTTTTTTCATTTCTCAATCCCACTGCTGGGAAAAACTCCCAAAAAATATATATATATATATATTCTTCTTTGGAGTTTTACATCTACGTAAAAGCTTAAGAATTTTCCAACACATCATTTCATTTTCTATGTGCTAATCACTAAGCACACAATCACTAACATAACAATTCATGTTATGCACACAAATGGTATTTTATTTATTTTCTTCAGTTTTACACAACGCAAAGAGCTCGAAAATTTCAACACATCATTTGTTTTTCCTATGTGTTAATCACCTAAGCACACAATCACTGTACAACAATTCATTATGCACACCATCACACAACACATAACAATTCATCAGCAAATACATGATCACACGCCAAAACACGTACATCACGGTGTTCTAATCTTATCTGTGACTTCCTAGGCCATACCTAACCCTAACATCAAGCCACCAAGTGGTGATGTTCTCACACCTTAATGAGCCTTGACCCAAGTCCCTCAAGCCCTACGTAATCGTATACCTAACTTATCAACACTAAGCTATAGGTATTTATAAACCTGAGCTCGATACCATCTTTGTGGCGCCCAAATAAAGTGTGGTTGACTACCAGATCAACTGCGGAAAATCTCCCGTCTCGTATCACGAGACCAGTACTGAGTGATATGGCCCTTGTCCCTGCGCCCGACACTCATCAAACATATTCCCAACTATATTCCAATAGTCCAAAAGTTATTTCATTACTCTTAATACAAATACATATTAAAATCTATAATTCTAATACATATTATCCAAAAAAATCAAAGCTACAACCCGACTTTCTTTAAAATCGGTCTCTAAAATGAACCGTCTTCTCGAGCATCCCTGTACCTAAAAAATATTCCCTTGATAGGTAGGCTATCGCGATGGTGGAATCACTGTGGTTACTCTCCACCTAGTGCATATCTGATGCTCCCGATTTAAACACACACTCAAGTAAATCGTGATCCTACTTGAATGTCTACGCTCATTCCCATGTCTCGAGTCCTCACCATTCCTCACACTTACTATTATGTATGAGAAAACATCATTTCAAAATAAAACTTGTTGTCCTCGAAAATACACTACAGATAATACCATGCCCATTCGAGTAATACCGAGTCGCCCTTTGACTCCTCACGCACTAAGCCATGTATGAGAAAACATCATTTTCAAAACAAACTTGTTGTTCTCGAAAAATACACTACCGAGGATTCGGTGAAATATGGGACTACCTGTAGGCAGATGTGTTGGAGAACTTCTCGAAACAGTCATGGTCCTCATCAGAAATGATCTGTTTGACCGTCTCCCCAACCATTCTCTAGGAAAATCATCTATTAGTACTTTGTAGCCGTGTTCATTTTTAGAAAATTAGGTAATCTGCACCACTGAATTTCTAGTTACCGGTGCATATGAAATGCATTATGCCATTTCAACCATTTTATACCAATATATCAAATATGCATATATTCTCAAATTAAGAATCACACCACATGTAATCAGCCGATATCGGCCATCACCAGGTGGCTCGCGAAGCGGCGTTAATATCATCTCGATGACATAAACCTGATTATATTTTATATAATTATGTCATTGTGTTAACACATTAGAATCATGTATTAACCTACCTTTTCCACACAACACAAGCCATTCCCATTCGAAACGTTTCAAACACTGACACATGGGTTTGGTCAAATTCTCTAAACTCGGAATTTGTTTTTTAACAGTCCAAAGCAAAACAAATTATGAAATTTGTGTGACAGCCTCATCGCTATTTGTTCCACTTTTTTGAAAGCCATTCATGCCCATTTCCAGTCTCTCCTACTCACCCAAAACACAATTTATTGTATAAATTATGACACAAACACCCAAATTAGTCTCTAAAAGCATCCTGTTTGTCGAATGGGTCCTAAAATTTTTCATAGGTTTCAAGATTTGGTGATCAAAGAAAAAACCTCTCACGGCTCAAATCTTCAGGCATCCACAAAACACTTAAGCGAAAATTAAGAAACAAGTAGGATAAAACCCCCTACCTCACGGAGTTTGTCGAAACTCCAAGAAACCGGTGCCCACGTGTTGTCCTCGATGCGTAGAACCACTTTCCTTCTTGGTCCGAAGAAATCCGACGGTCGAATCACCCGGGATCTTATGAAGTAGCGCTCACTCACAAATCAAAACCTAAGCTCTTTGTGAAATTTCCTCCTTCCCACCACTTGCGTTTCCTCTTTGCTTTTGAAGAAAGAAGATGATCACTATTTGACGTTTTGTCATTTTCCTCATTTAGAATTCCAAAAATGCTATCCATGTCCCTTCTCTTAGATTTTGACACGTGGCACAATCTCGGCCGTTCGTTTCCATCCTCTCTCTAATCTTGTAACATGTGTCACAAGAGTACATGTTATAGGTGACTTTTGTCACATTACCAGTTGTTTCACGTGCCGATGCTCGGTGCCTCGGCGTGAATCAGACTATCTCGGTCGGTGGTGTGTTAGCTAGATTTCGTGGAGACCAGTTCAAGCGGGTGAAGTCGTTTCATCATCCGATTTAGAAAAATTTGGATTTTTACTGAAATACGATTTTGTCATTTTTAGAAAGTGGATTTTAGGGGTCTCCACCAGTTTCTTGTATAATCCCATTACGAGCCTGAAAGGTTGGCAAATGGCGATTCATACTCACCACCTTGATACTTTGAGCACTTTAATTTTGTTGTTATTTGATTCTCAACCTCATATTTGTGAAAATTTCTCTATCGCCTCATCCTTACTTTTGAGTAAGTACACATAACAATACTTGGTGTTATCATCAACAAGGTAATAAAATGTTAATACCACCTCTTATTTAATATAGAATTTCAAATTACATATATCACTATGGATTAAGCGAAGGTTTAATGTGTCTTTCAACACTTTGAAAAGATGACTTGGTCAGTTTTGCCCCTCAACACAAGTTTCACACTTATGGCACATCAAATTTGGAAAGTTGGTATATGATTTAAAGTTAGATTAATCTGTATAATGTATCATAATTAACATGTCACAACCACTTATGCCATAGATTAGAGGCCTGAGAATATAAGCAGAAGTACTAGTTTTATTTATATCTGACTTAATGATAGTCATTACATTAAGCTTCCACATGTCATCACTCATATACCTTTTTCCGACATATATTCCGCTATTTGACAGAACAAATTTATCCGACTCAAACAGCAATCGAAATCCACGCGGCTGACCGATGTGAACGAAACGATAAGGTCTTTACAATTTGGTACATCTGACCACGTTGGTTAGAGTCAGCTATTTTCCAGAAGTCATCTTCAAGACCATCTTTCCTTGGCCTTTGATTTAAGAGGTGGTAGAGTTTCCTATGTACACCTTTTTACCAGTCTCAGTTGATTCAAAGATGGAGAACATCTTATTGTTTGAGCCCACATGGCGAGTAACACCAGTGTCAATCCACCATTCCTTGGGATTGGATCCCACCAAGTTCACCTCAGAGATTACTGCTATGGGAGTCAATGTGAACATGCTTGGTGCCATCAACCACATTGGCTTCCTTGGGGTTTCTCTTTGTGAGTCTCAATTCAGAATTTGTAACCTTGCTTCCCTCTGATTAAACATCCCTTGGAACTTCTTCTTCTTCTTAGAGATTTCCCCTTGCAATCTTTCCCTTTGTTGTTGGCTTTCTTGAACTTGGAACATTGACCATGTTCCACAAAGTTAGCCTTGGCCTCGCCCGTATTGTGTGTCCTTTTCTTCTTAGATCCCATATTGTCTTCTTCAATGTGAAATCTAATAATCAGATCTTGATGCTCATCTCATTTCTCTTATACTTGAGGTAGTGCCAGAGTCTTTTCAAGTAGGAGGCAGCTTCTCTATAATAGCTACAACTTGAAAAGTTTTGCTCAACATCATTCTCTTAGCATGAATCTCATGAAGGATTACTTGAAGTTCTTGGACTTGACTAACCACAGTCTTGGAATCTACCATTTTGTAATCAAGGAAAAAACCCACAACAAACTTCTTGGCCCCAAAATCCTTAGTTTTATATTTCCGGTTTAGTGATTCTCATAGCTCTTTGCCTGTTTTCTTATCTGAATATACATTGTATAAAGAGTCAGTCAAAACATTCATGACATAGTTTCTACATAGAAAGTCAGAATGTTTCCAAGCATCCTAACCAGTGACGCCGGATATGTGTTGTCATCTTCTTTAAAGGAGCATCTTTATAGTCGATAATCTCGCAAGATTCAAAGGTGTGGTTTGGTTGAATAACATTTTATCAATTACCACCTTTTAAAGTTTAGTCCATTGAACTACGGCTTTTCTCTAAGTGAAAGAGATAAGCTGCTTGATGAGCATCAACTGAGACGTTTCCACAATAAGGAGTTGCCACTTGAAGCGAGATCTTGGCTGGAACAATATTGTTGAAATAGAGTCCATTTTCTCTGAATTTGGCAATGTGTGGGTTACGTTACAGAAACCCGATTCTTAGAATAATTGAAAATAACGTGTAACAAAGTATTCATAGAAAAAGGCGGGTGGGGTATAAAAACCCGGGCTAGAACCGTCTCTTTAGACATAATATTTGGTCCTAGGAAGGTGGAGGAGGGGTCACGGTCAGCAGTCAACCTCCTTAGATTAAAACTATCTATAATTTTCAATTTCCTAAGATAATGAATTGAGTGAAACTCCCACAAAGTGAGTATAGAGTTTAGCCTAATAAGAATATTTCCTTGTCATATATTCCTCATAAGGAAAAAGCACATTAACATGTAGCTTGTGGTAGAGAGCATTTCCTCCTTGAATGCTAGGCCATTGGTTAGAACCCTTCCTTGTACTTTTGTACTAGATTTTATTTAACTAAACCAACAAACCACTTGTTTGTTTGAAGAAGATTTTTCTTCTGAAGGAATAAAGGAAAACTTCCGAAAAATCCTTACTGCTCTAAAAACTTTTTGTTTTTCAACGATTCTTTCCTTACAAAACAAATTTGTTTTTGAAAAAGGATCAACAAACCTTAAAAGAAAAATTAACCAGATAAACATTATATTTAAAGAAAAAATATTTCCTTTTTGTTATAGCAAAAAGAAAGAGTGGGTTTTTTTTCCTTTAAAAGAAACTCTTAAACAAAAAATTAAAGGATAATTGTTTTAAAAGGAAATAATCTTTCTCTAAAAACGTAAACAAAATTTTCTTCAATGAAAGGAAATTTTCCTTTTCATACGATCACCTCTTTTTTGATCACCTTTTTTTATGTCCTTTTTTTGAGTCTGCTAGATTTCCCTTCTTGTTTTTCTCTTCCTCCTTTGAATCTGTTTTAAGATTATCACAAACTTATTCGCAAATACACGGAAACAAAATGATGAGAGAAGAAAAATTCTAGAAAGAAAAAATATAGGAAAAATGAGTTTTTTCAGAGATGGAGGATGCCGAGTCTCATGAGGAATCACAATCTCCTTAAAATATGTTAGTCATCTCTTCTAATGCTTGGAGACTATTAGTCGCGTCTGTCTCCACGGATAAGCGACCTAAGCGATCTGCAATAACGTATCTTTGCCGATGAAATGTATGTTGAACCTATTGGGACCCGACAACACTCCAAACTGAAACTTTGATCAAACCTTGAAACAAAACTGGGAAAGAAAAAGTGAATATCATCTTTGAGAAGGAAAAGCTCATCTTATAGGCCGCTGAATGGGTGTTCCTCGGAATGAAATGTTATTCACACTCGAGAATGAATGTTATTCATTCCTTTGGAATGAAAGTCATTATTTCATTTGGAATTAATTTCATTCAATTTTGTTTTTCCAAAAAAAATTGCATCCTAATGAAGTAACAAATTGTGATGGTATATCACAAGAAAATTTCAGCTCATCAAATTTGTGTGATTCTTTGTTATTTCTTCAAACTTAGTTCCTTTTTCAAATATGGTTGTTGAGTAAGAAAATTGAAGAGGAGATTCTTTAAAAAAAAATTGCAAATTCTCTTAATGAATCATCATCTCCAACACATTACTTATTCATTTTTCATTTTTAAGATTAAACAAAATGTTTGAGACATTGGAGAACTAATGAAACTCATTTCTGGGAAAAACAATAAACTTAACTTAAAATTTGTACATAATAGATATATTTTATGTTCCTTCTTTTAAAAAGACTTGTCAGTCATCTCTATGACAATCTGTCTTTAAGTAGAAAGTGTGTTAAAGCTCTCTAATTAAGGTATTCAATCTAGGATCTCTTTCAAGTGCTTTTGCTTTCCTTTTAATTATGCCTACTCGCCCTACATGAAACCATATATTACCACAAAACAAGCTTCATTGGATCTCTTTATAAATTTTAAAGAATAAATGATTTTTGTATAGTTATTAATTCTTTATCATTCGAAGTTTTTAATTATATATATATCATATTATAAGTGAATTAAAGACATATTTTATTTTAAAATTTAAAATATAATTTATTTTAATTAAAAGCATTTTTATGAAAACAAAGAAAAATGCTATGATTGAAAATATTTTGAATGAAATCGATTTCCTACGAGAGATCTATTTTTATTCTTCTAACAAAGTGGAAATTCTGATTGATAATAAAAAAAAAGGAAAAATTTGGTATTCTTAGAACATATTTTTATATTTAATCATTTTCACTTATTTTTGTAAACATTATTTAAGAAATAATTAATAGCACAGGTCGGTCCTTTCATCTTCTTCCTCCTTTCCTTATGCCACCCAACAACAGCATCTGAGGTCGTCTCTACCCCAGGCTCTCAAGAATTAATTTTTTCTTAATGAGAATATTTTTTGAAAGCAACGGTACAAAAGTAGTTTATAACTTGGTTAAAAAACTTTAAATAATTAAAAATTTTGAAACTTTAAGATTTTTCAAGTTTTTTTTGAAAAATAATCCATTTTGAATAAGAATATTTTCCTCCATCTTGTTTATTTACATTTATCTCTTAAAAGGGCTCTTTCACAATAAAATAAGAATGGTTTTTTTGTTTCTCAATATAAGATCAAAACTTGATAGAAGGTGAGATTTCCGAAATAAGATTTTCAAAAGTTCACCCTAAAAACAAATAGGCTATATTTGGAAATATTAAGGAAAAAAATTAGAAAGAAAAAGTGGAAGAAAAAAAAAAAAAGAAAAAAAAAAAGAGAAAAACAAAAAATATGTTAATAAATTAGTTCTCTATGTGTATTTTCAAACACATTTTATTTGTTTTAGGACATTTGATTATATTAATTTTTATTTTTTATTTTTCCTAATAAAACAAAGCATGATAAAATCAATTTTCTTATTAATTATTTTCTTTCAGTTACTTTCCGGGTTAGAAACGGATACGTAGTGAAGCTGCATATTTCAAAGAAGAGTAGAAAGATCGAGTTACAAGTAATTTTTGTTAAATATTGAGAATTTGGTTCTGTTGTTGGATTTTTTTTTTTAATTATTTTTTACTCTATTGAGAAACCCATGGTTTACGTCAAAAATTAGTTATTCAAGTCCCCGCCTTTTTCTGCAGGGAGTTGTTGTGGGAAGGATGTTGGAACTACGAAGACGAATCTCGGCTTGATTGAGGAATGTAAGAGCATGAGAATGCTCAAACAAATCCCACTCCCAGATCATAACATCACCCCACCTACCCAAAACCCACCTTCTTCCTCTATTACTCTGTCTCCTATTCGTTTGTGCTATTTCCAGATTGGGGCTCCCTCAGCTACGCTACAGATGTTTTTCGACTCGCCACAAAGCCAGATCTTTCTGTACAATATTATGATCAGAGCCTATGCCTGTAAAGACAATGGCGTGCCTGAAAATGGTCTGTGGCAGCCGATAATTCTGTATAAGCAAATGCTCTGTACTGGCATTTCCCCCAATTACCTTACTTTTCCATTTCTTGTGAAGGAGTGCACGAAGAAGGATGGTGGTGGCTTGGGTCTTAGTGTTCATGGCCAAATAATCAAGGTTGGATTCCATGGTGATCTTTTTGTTCATAATTCTTTGATTAATTTTTACTCAACGTATTGGGTTTTGAATACTGCACGGAGGTTGTTGATGGGAGATGCCGAGTAGGGATGTTGTTTCTTGGAACTCACTCATTGCTGGGGTGTTGAAGTGGAAATTAGTCAGCTGGATCTGTTTGGGAAGATGGAGGAGAGAAATGTTATTACTTGGAATTCGATTATAACTGGGTTGATGCAGGGTGGACGGCCGAAGGAGGCCATAGAATATTTCTTTGAGATGCAGGTAATGAACAATGATAGTGTTAGACCAGGCAGTTACTGTTGCTGGTGTGCTCAGCTTGTGCTTCTCTAGGTGCTGGTGATCATGAAATGGTGCATAGTTACTTGAAGAGAAGTGGCCTTGAGTGTGACATGGTGATCGGAACAGCTTTGGTGGACATGTATGGTAAATGTGGATGTGTGGAAAGTGCAGTAGATGTGTTCAGGAAGATGCCTAGGAAGGATATTTTGGCATGGACTGCAATGATTTCAGCCTTTGCGCTTCATGGACTTGGTAAAGAGGCTTTTGATCTCCTCGAAGAGATGGAAACACTAGAGTGAAGCCCGACCCGACTTCGTTGAAGTTGTTGTCGGCTTGTGCTCATTACGGCGAGTAGAAAGGGCGTCTGTGTTTGACTTGATGAGAGGCGTGTCTGCCAGTCAAGCCACGGGTCCATCACCCCATGCTGCATGGTTGATCTACTGGCCAGCTGGACTTTTGAAGAGGTAGAGGGCTTATCGGACACATGCCAATGCAACCAGATGTGTTTGTTTGGGGTGCATTACTTGGAGGTTGTCAAATGCATGGGAATGTTGAATTAGGAGAAAAAGTGGCCCAATATTTGATTGATTTGGATCCTTCGAACCATGCTTTCTATGTGATACTGTGTGATCTATATGCAAAGGCTAGTAAATTTGATGAGTTGAAGAGAGTTAGAGCCTTAATGAAACAAAGAGGGATAAGAAAGACAGTGCCAGGGTGTAGCATGATTGAAATTTGTGGAGTTGTTTATGAGTTCTCAGTGGCGGGATCACCTGAAGTTTTGATGGAGGAAGTTGAATGGGTCTTGAATGGGTTAAGTAATGAAATGAAGATTGAAGAAGGGATTCATGGCATTATGTAGAAATCAATAGAGACATAATTTTAGAAATTTCTTGTTGGTAGGTATGTTAGATTTGTGTACCTTACATTACCTTCAAGGACCTAAGATGCACTTGAAGATCGAAGATACTCATATTGAGGTAATTTTGTTGCTTCCTGATATAATTTCAACTTTCATTCCTTTTCCACCTTGCATTCCAAAAGAACCTGAAGCATGATATTCATATTAAATCCAAATCCTACAAGTTTGAGCTTTTAGAAGAGTTGGTGTCTAACATGGTATCAGAGCTTGGTTTGGTAAGAGGTCTTGGGTTTGAGCCCTATGGACTCTGTTTGATTGCATGCATGTGAGGGAGGGTGTGAAGCATTTTTTTAACTCCATCTTTCTTTATGCCAAAATTACCATTGCATTCCATAATTCAAAACCTTATTATCGTCTTTCTTGTTATTTCTTTTTCCATGCCCTTTGCTCGAGGAAAACATGAGTTAGAGAGGTGCACTCAATAAGACCCGGTAACCCGCAGTTTTGTAGCGAGAACTTTCTATTCATCACTTAGCACAGCGCCCCAATGGCGAAACAAAATTTGTAATGATCACTCCTTTCGCGAATTCCTTTTCTGCTTAGATAATATGCGTGGTTCTTGGATCCACTTATTTAATAGATTAGAAGTTTCTTTGTTTTGAAGAGGAGAGTGGTACGCTAGTTTCTTCTTATGAGAACATTTCTGTGACCAATGGTTTTGTGTATTTTCCATGAGACCTTGCTTAGCTTATCATGTAACAAAACAGCCAGGACACTGCAACTAGTGTTTCCAATGTCAAAAATACAAAATTAGACAAGATAAAAATTGAAGATACCTCTCATAATATATTTTCTATGAACCCATCCATTAACACTGTTATGGCATGTGGTTCATTTGAGAATGGTCGCTCCATTGCGCCATTTTTGGCATATCCTTTTTTTTTGGGTGGGGGGGCACGTGTGTTATCTAGACACGCGAACCCGGCGAAAGGGAACTAACTATCCGGATACTGTTCCATCCTTTCGTTTAACCTTGTATTCCCCACCTGGCCAAGTGAGACCACCAATTTGTGAGTCACACGAGGAAGCTCATGACTCTTATTGAAAGTCTTCACCACCCTTGGCCCCGATATAATTTAGCCGTGTTCGGCTCATTGTTAGAGACTACGAAGTCGAGCTTGATTACCTACGTGATAGCCGGTCCATTAAGTGTCGTTAGGACTATTCCAGCGCCTCCACCTTGGGCCCAGGATGATCCATCCGTCTCCAGCACCCATTTTTTTACTCTAACTTCTTGGGAATGCGCGTCCACAGTTTGTCCCAAGCGTATTGTAGAGCCGACTAAGCCCGGCGGGCCAAAATGGAAATATTTTAGGCGAACATCGCGTGTCGTGACCATAAGCGCCTTGTGGTCACAGCCACGCAGAAAATAACCTGATAGTTCTTTGCATGCACGCCGTCGAGTCCGAAAATCATTCTCTGCCGCGATTCACGGGTATCCATTGGTCCGAACGCATTTTTACCTTCGATCCCAAAATTTTGGGATTGAACATCAAGGCCACTCACGGCCCCGATGAAAACCATGCCATTAGATGACATTGAGGCTAAAAATAAACCGAGTAAGAAAACCCCCTACCTCTCGGAGCTTGGCGAAAATCCGGTTTTGTAGTCTACATCGAAGCCTAAATCGCGGACGAACTTTACCTCTTGCTTTCCGACGAAAACGTTGATATTCGCCAAATCTTGAGAGAAGGTGGTTACCGTTACAGTACAGACTGTAAGTCTAGAAATTTCTCTAGATCTTGGATGACGATGCGGACCGTGTCTGGTCGTCTCGCAGAAATGCAGATACCGCGGTCGAATTAAAAAGTCGAGGAATTTACGTATTTCAAGGTGAATGGGCCGAATCACGGAGGGGTTCGCAAAATGCGGGGGTGAAGTCCCGCGATACGGTCACGGTATATTTAGGTATAAAGGGTATTTTTGTAATTTTGGTAATATCCGGGGTTATTATAAATACCCTCTATGTAACCCTTATTTACGTGATAATGAAGAATTCAAGCCACCCGTTCGTGGATGTATGCACCTTTGCCGAACCACGTAAAACCTTATGTGTATTCTTTTTGTTTTTCTTCTTCGATTCTTATCACCATTATTTCACGATTCATAACAACTGGTGTCAGAGCCATGTTACGATGACTGTGATCTCCTTTGCGAACATAGTGAAGTTTGATGGATCCGGGAACTTTGGATTGTGGCAGAGGAGGGTTAAAGATGTGTTGGTGCAGTAGGGTTTGGTGAAGGCGTTGAGTGGAAAACAACTCGAAGGAATGAATGCCACGGATTGGAAGGATTTAGAAACGAGGGTTGCGTCGACTATCAGAATGTGCTTAGTCGATAAGGCGATATACCATGTCATGGATGAGGAATCTCTGAAAGCAATCTGGTTGAAGTTGGAGAGTCGATACATATCAAAGTCATTGATGAACAAGCTACTTCTTAAGAAGAAGTTGTATGGATACAAAGATGGCGGAGAAAATTGACCACTAGATCTTTATAGTGTTTAATCAGCCGGGATCATTAGTGATTTGAATCGAGTTGATGTGAAGTTCGAAGAGGAAGACATGACATTGATCTTACTGAATTCTCTACCTAAGTCTTACAACAATCTGGTTACCACTTTGATGTGGGGGAAAGAAACCCTAGAATTGGAGGAGATCACAGGTGCTGTACTATTCTTTAATTAAAGGAAGAAAGCCAGTGATGGGAGTTCATAGGGTGAAGGGCTTGTGGCTAAGGGTAATCAGGAGTGTGGGAGAAACAAGTCTTGGAGTGAGTCGAGTAGAAACAAATCTCGATCCAAATTGAGGCGAGGGAAGGGTATTGATGGCCTGGCCTTGAGGAAAAGGGGCACATAAAACGAGAATGTCCAGAATGGAAGAAAGGGAACACATAAAACAGAAAGAGTTCATCAAAGTCTACGAATGTAGTAGAAGAAGGAGACTCAGAGAGCGGTGATGGTGATATGCTTTCAGTTTCATCAAGTCGAGATCATCTAATGGATTCTTGGATTATGGATTCGGCATGTTCTTATCCTTGCTCCAGTAAAAGATTGGTTTTGACGCTACAGTTAGTAAATTCTAGTTATGTTCTGATGGGTAATGTTGCTTCATGTAGGGTTGTCAGAATGGGTAATATCAAAGTTAAGATGTTTGATGGTGTCATTAGAACGTAGTGTGATGGTATACATGTTCCTGACCTGAGGAAAAATATGATTTATTAGAACTCGACGGTAATAGTTTTAATTACAAATCTGCCAATGGAGTAATGAAGTTTGACAGTGTCTTGTGTGATGAAGGGTAGAAGTTGGCGGAATATCTACAGGCGTCGGTACCACAATTATACGTGGGTAAGCAACCGTAGAACCTGATTTAGATAAAAGTCTGACCTTTTTGGCATATGCAAGTAGGGCATATGGGTGAGTGTGGGATGATAGAGCTTCATAAGAGAAAACTATTGAAGGGTATCAAAACATGCAAGCTTGAGTTATGCAAATATTGCGTTTTTGGGAAACAAAACAAGGTGTAGTTCAAGACAGCCACACACAAGACAAAGGGGATTCTTGATTATGTTCACACAGACGTTTGGGGACCAGTATAGACAACATCCTTGGGAGGCAGTGTATATTTTGTGAGTTTTATTGATGACTACTCACAAAAAGTTTGGGTGTACTTCATGCGACACAAGTCATAATGATTTGCCAAATTCAAGTTATGGAAAACTGAAGTGGAAAGCGAAGCGGGAGGAGGAATCAAATGCTTGGGTGAGATAATGAGTACAGTACACGGACTCGAGATTCATAGAGGTTGTGTAGGAGCATAGGATTAAGAGGCACTTCACGGTCAGGGAAGACACCACGAGGAATGAATTGTGGCGGAGAGGATGAATGGATCTATGGCTAAAGGCTCGGTGTATCAAATGGAATCTTGAGCTGAAAAGAAGTTATAGGCGGGGCGGTGAGTGTAATGCTATACTTGATCAATAGTTCCTTGAGGGGCGGCATTAGATAGGAAAGTTGCAGAGGAGGTATGGAGAGGTAATGAGGTAGGCTACTCGAGGTTAAGAGTGTTCGGATGTCCAGGCTATGCACACATTCTTTGGAGAGGTCGGCTTGATGCTAAGTCCTAGGCGAGCATTTTTTAGGATGTCGAGAAGGGGTAAAGGCTTCAGGTTGTGGGATGCGAAGGCAAATAAGGTGGTGATCACTAGGATGTGATTTTGATGAAAGTCATGTTGCGGGAGATGCTCGGAAGAAGTAGGCTCACGGGAAAATCATTACGGTGATGAGTGTAGTACGAAGTGGAGCTAGAGACTCATAATGTAAGGATGATAATCGGAATCTGAGAAGTTGTCTGAAAGATCAAACGGACCTATAGTATAGCCACGGGCGAGACAGCGCACTATCAATGAAACACCGGGTATGGTTTTGAGGATTTGGTTTTTTATGCACTAATGACTAGTGGTGGGCATCCTACTAGCTTTCAGGAAGTTGTACATAGCCAAGAGAAAGGTAGCTGGATGGGTGCTATGGAGGAGATGCAATCTCTACATAAGAACCAAACATGGGAGTTAGTGGAACTTCCGAAAGGGAAGAGGGCTATAGGGTTCAAGTGGGTGTCTGAGAAGAAGAAGCAATTTCGGAAAATGAGGGTGAAAAGTTTAGGCTACTTCAGTAGCAAAGGATTACTCTTGCGAGCATGGGGTTGACTATGATGAGATTTTTCCCCTGCGGTCAAACATACCTCTGTCGAACGATTAATCAGGTTTGGTAGTGTATTTTGATATGGAGTTGGAGCAGATGGATGTAAAGACAACTTTCCTTCACGGTGAGTTAGAGGAGACTGTCTACATGGTTTAGCCAAAAGTGTTTACTCAACATGGACATGAACACTTGGTTTGTAAATTGAAGAAATCACTATATGGGTTGAAGTAGTCCCCAAGGCAATGGTACAAGAGATTCGACTCATATATGATCCGAATTGGCTACAAAAGATGTGAGTATGATTGTTGTGTTTATGTGAAGAGTCTTGATGATGGTTCATCTATTTTTCTATTGCTTTATATGGATGATTTGCTGACTGTAAAGAGTATGAGTGAGGTCAACAAATTGAAGATCTTGTTGAGCAGAGAATTTGACATGAAGGATTTGGGTGCGGCCAAGAAGATTCTTGGGATGGAGATTCACAGAGAAAGAGCTTTAGGGAGATTATGGTTGTCTCAGAGTGGCTATGTTAGGAAGGTGATGAAGGGTTAGCATGGAGAATGCCAAACCAGTAAGTACACCTTTGGCGAACCATTTCAGATTGTCTACTACATAGTGCCTAAAGATAGATGATGATGTACAGGACATGTCAAAGGTCCCATATGCAAGTGCAGTGGGGTGCATGATGTATGCTATGGTTTGTACAAGACTAGATTTGGCACAAGCTATTAGTGTAGTAAGCAAGTTTCTATCAAATCCAGGACGATCGCATTAGGATGCAGCCAAGTGGATCTTCAGATACTTGAGGGGGACTACAGACTATGGCATCATGTTCAGTAGACAATACAGTGTTCCTTCATTTGTGGGATATGTAGATGCAGATTATGCAAGGGATTTGGATGACAAAAGGTCCACCACAGGTTACATGTTCACTCTAGGCGGAGAACCTATTTGTTGGAAGCCTATGGTACAGTCCCTATTTGCATTACCATTGAGTCGAGTATGGCAATGGCCAAAACTTCAAGGAAACGATGGCGGCTTGTAGGATTGGTCGGAGTGGGTATTCGATAAGGTGGATTTAGTTGCATTGTGACGGTCGAGTGCCATCTTTTGGCAAAGACTAGGTGTATCATGCAAGGATAAGTACATATGTGAATTTGCAAATCGAGGAGTTGGTCTCTTTTGGTGAGTTGTTGCTTGAGAAGATTCATACTTTTGAGAATGCAGCAAACATGTTGACAAAGCCTGTTACCACAGAAAAGTTAAAGCATTGCTTGGACTTGATTAATATCTCTAGATGCTAGATGAGAGATGCCCCGACCTATTGCCCTAGGTGGAGTTTTCAAGCCATGTTTGGTCTCTTCAAAGAGGTGAATTTTCGCCAAGGTGGAGATTGTTATGGCATGTGATTCATTTTGAGAGTAATTCGCTTTGGCATTGCTCTTCAAGCATATCCTTTTTGTTAGGGGGGCAAAATAATAGGTTGGGGGTGCGGGGGCGAAGCCTCCACGGTATGGTACAATATATTTAGGGTATAAGGGTATTTTTCTAATTTGGTAATATCCAGGGTTATCATAAATACCCTCCTATGTAACCTTATTTTTGTGATAGTGAAAAATTCAATCCGTTGTTCCCTTGGACGTAGGCACACTTCCGAACCACGTAAAACCTTGTGTGTATTCTTCTTGTTTTCTTCTTGATTCTTATCACCATTTATTTGCATGATTCACAACAAACACATCATGGATTCACCTTAGGGAAGAATATACTTCAACAAAACCTCGGTTATGGTGGCTATTCATCTCAATAAGACTAAAGTCAAGTGTTAACACCTGTAACAGAAGAAACAGGTCTTCTGTACTAGTATTAAATTAAATATTTGGGACTGAATTTCCTATACACCATAGAGTTCCATGACTGACACTGGCTGGATCTCATTGTCATGGGAGTTCTTCGACAGGGCAAGTGTTCATACAACTTTTCGTTTGTTACTGGAAACTTAGTTGCTGCAAGATATCTGTAGTAAATATGTCATTTCTGGATGCTGAACTAGTTCATAAGTTCATCGCTAGTGGAAGTCTTCTTCATGATACTTCATTGGTTCTAGTGAGTTTGTAAAGGAAGCATCTCGTGTGGCTTATGGTGTAAGCAGTCAGCATATTCTATTCTGTGGTACCCTTTTCTATGACCAAATCTGGAAAAAAAGCATGAGGGATCCTGACTGTTATTCCCCCCAAATGCACACCATCCTGATTGGTTACGGGATCAATATTTCATGCATGAGCTTTTCTGATATATAACAAATATTTCCTTGAGTTTGACTACAAGGATACTAGAGGCAATATGAACACTTTGTTTGTGCAGGCAGATCCATACATGGTACTAATAAATAAGACAGGAGCTAGTAAAAATGTTATTATTTGAATCTGTCAATGATGTCAACTTCAACATACATATATTTTAGGTGAACCAGTGAAGGATCACATCCATTGCAGTATTAAATTTTCAAATTTGACAATCCCAAGGATTAAAAATTTCAACACACATGATCGATGGAGCTTCCCTTTCCCTCAGATAAAATTCAAGAAGCATACTAGTATTCTGAATTCATTAATCATAAAAAAAAAAAAAAAAATTCTCATTTATGGTTTTCTTTGGCACTCTTCTTACAACATTGTCCAGAATGGGTGCTCTCCTCTTTGCTTCTGTCACGATCTTGATTCTTGCGGAGTTTCTATATTTGCATGTTCTTTTGTTTTAGCATTATCTGGAGTACTGATTTTCTTTGATGATATTTGTAGCTAAATTTCTCTTTGTTTTACATAGAGAGGTAATGTCAAAGGATCAACGGCGCCAGTTGCTGGTCAATGTTCAATCAACTCATACATGAAGTAAACTCTTTGATTACCAGCATCTCTTGCTGGAAGAACATTACTTACCGTATAATCCTGCCATCTCAAAGTCATATTTACACGGCTGATCCAGTTAATGTTGAATATATACTCAAAACAAACTTTGCCAATTATTGCAAGGTGATAAAATTTCATCTGTCCAAATAAGTTTCATCAGTTTTTGGATTCACTAAAACTGCAATTTGGCTGTAATATTGCTGCAGGGGGAGTATCATTATGAAATAATGAAAGATCTGTTTGGAGATGGAATTTTTTCAGTGGATGGAGAAAAATGGCGCCTGCTTGGAAGCTTGCAGAGTTATGAATTCTCAACAAAAGTTCTGCGAGATTTCAGTACTTCTGTTTTCCAAGATAATGCTGCAAAATTAGTTTTGAAGGTTTCTATGATGGCTGCAGCTCAGCAAATGATGGATTTGCAGGTTTGTAACAGGCTAAAATTGGTAGATTTTATTGGTCACTATCCTTGATTTTGAAACAACTTCTTGGAAATTTTAAATGAAGTGACTTTAATTACAAGCTTTTTTAGGTACCTCCAGACTCTCAGGAGCATCTAAAAAGTTTGACCATATGATTTGAATTCTTTTATGTTTGGTTAATCCTACATAACTAAGCCTCAGAATTTTCGTACCTCTTTTCTTTCTAGAAAAAAGTTTATAAATTTGCTATTATAATCTTGTTAATAGTTAATTGTCTCATCCTTCCTCATCCTTAATTACAGGCACAACTTTTGCATTCATTATTGAATAATTGAGGGCCTGTGCTTCTTTCTTTTTCTTTTTTTTTTTTTTTCATTTTTCAGGATATGTTGATGAAATCAACTTTGGACTCAATTTTTAAGGTGGGATTCGGGGTAGATCTTAATACTCTATCTGGCTTGGATGCCTCTGGAAATCAATTCATCAAAGCCTTTGATGATTCTAATGTCATTGTGTATTGGAGATATGTTGATTCGTTATGGAGGATGAAAGTTCATAATTTGAACAAAAGCTGCTCTTAAACATAACATCAAAGTCTGTTATTAACTTTATTTTGAATTAATTAGATGCAAGAGGAGCAAATGAAGAATAAAAGGAAGCTTGATGTAAGTAATTTTACCCATGAAAAATTATTCTTCTGTGTGTTGTGGACTAGCGATTTTTCTTTTTAGATAGGAAAGACATATTATAAGGTTTCTATGAGTAAGAAGGATCAGAGAAAATGAATGATCAATATTTGAGAGATATAATTCTTAGTTTCCTCATTGCTGGGAAGGACTCATCTGCTGACACTCTTACCTGGTTCTTTTACATGCTCTGCAAGCATCCTCTGGTTCAAGAAAAGGTTATGATGGAAGTGAGAGAGGCAACTAAAGCTGAGATTAACATATCTGCTGATGAGTTTGCCAAGAAGATATCAGAAAAAGCCCTTGACAATATGCAGTATCTTCAGTGGCATTGCAGACTCTCAGACTCTACCCAGCAGTTCCTATGGTAACATGCGCACACTTTGATCCAAGCCCGTTTCCATTTTTCATTTATCCTCCTTAGTTATAACATGGGGGGCAAAGGGCTTCAAAACCTTGACAGTACCATATAACCATCATATATTTTCCTATGTTTATATGGTCACTAGTTCGAGTCCCTCATGACCACAGGAGGATTTACTCAACCGTTAACCGAGTCATGAGGTTAGTCAGAAGCTGTCGCGCGAGTTAGCTGGACACCAAAGGTTATCCAAAGAAAAAAAATCCTATGTTTATGTTAGAACTATGTGATGGATTCCTTCTTCCACCGGCAATTTTTATTTTTTTTATTTTTGTGGCTTTGAGATTAGGGATCAGATTAGAAATACTTCTTAATTGCAGCTCAATTTCTATGCAATATACCTATACGTCTCTGGTTTATATATATATATATGTGTGTGTGTGTGTGTGAGACATCTATAATAACAAGAAGTTGTTACCACTAAAAGGAAGTGGGAGAAGAGTTGGAATGGTGCTCCTTTATTCCTTTCTCCAAATATGGCCTTTTGTTTTGTTTTATATTTCCAAAACCTGGTTCTCTTTTCAGCCACGATACTGAGTTTGAGTCGTATCCCCGAAAAATTGTTGCAACTGGTGCAACAAAGCCCAGAGTGTTTTCTAGTTGGTTTGCTACTCAAGTTTACTTTATTTGAGCAGCTAGGACCTTAATGAATTGTTCAAAAATCACGTTTTATTTTTTCTCTTGCTGCCATTTTCCTATACTTATCCAGACCTCAGATTACTGCTTATTTGCATTTTTTTAGTTAGAAGTTAAAGAGACAAAATTGCAACTTCAAACTAGAATTTTCTGTCTATTCTACTCTAAATGCAGGATGGAAAGCATTAGAGAAGAAGATGATATACTTCGATGGCTTCAAATAAAGAAAAGGAGAGATGGTATGAGCCTACATGCCTTATGCCATAGGAAGGAATGAGATGCATTTGGGGTGAAGATGCAGGAACAGACCAGAAAGATGGCTTGACAGCGAAGTGTTTTCCAACCTAGAAAGTCCTTTTAAATTCATTGCTTTTCAAGTATGAATAAAATTTCCAACTATTTGTGCGTATCAATACATATAAAGAAGTATTTCTCATTAATTTTCAATGTCAGGCCGGTCCTCGGATTTGCTTAGGAAAGGAATTTGCTTATAGGCAAATGAAGATATTGGCTGCTGTTCTTATTCCTTCTTAAATTAAAACTTGTGGATGCTGAGATGAAAGGTAGTCTGAACCATGTTCACCCTTCACATGGATCAGTCTCATCTATATATGCATTTCTAATTTGTAAACCACAAAAAAATGCAAATCTTGTTTAATGGCATTGTCATATATATACACCAAATGAGTGTCATTTTCTTAGGAAAATGTATGCAATAATAGTTGAAGTGGTTGAAAAGTTGAGAGTGGGTTGAACGTAAAATTAGGAAGTGTAAACATTTCCAAGTTATTTGTAGAAGTTACTTAACTCCTGCCTTTTATTTTTTATAATAAATAATATTTGAGGCAAGGAGAGTTTTTTAAAGCATTTATAAGGTTATAGAGGAGTTGGCAAACTTTTTATCTTTTGTTTGGTAATGATCACGGGGACATGTTCTTAAAGTTTTTTTTCTTTTTTTATAGTCATTTGTGATTTTAGAATTGTCTATCATTTCAAGTACTTGAATATAGAAACACTTTAAATTTTTTTAAAAAAATCACTAATTTGAAAATTAGTTATGGTGTTTTCACAAAAAAAAATATTACAATTGATTTTCACGTTTTTACTCAAAATATTCTATAAATTTTGCAGTAGCTTGAGATACATTCTAAAGCGTTATTTGTGCTAGAAGAGCTTTAAAACCCATAAAGCGTACTGCAGTACATATATGCTTATCATTTAATTTAACTTTTAAGTTTCATGTGGATATTTTGAACTACGATTTGAAGATAATGTATCAATAAGAGTGATTGAATGCTACTATATTAAACTTGTTCTCATTTATTACTTATATATAGTGATAAGAGGTATTTATTTATTTTTCTTTTTAGCGTGATGGTCTCGGTGAATATTGTATCCTTAAAAGAATGGCTTTTAAGGGTAGTAAGAGAGAAATGGAGAAAGAAAAAAAGAAGGATTGAGGTCTTTCAAACTGTGTTTGGTTCTTAGAAAGTACTAACTACGAAGGAAAGTGTAGTAAGAGATAATTGAAGGAAAAAACTGTATCTTTCATTGATCACAAACAACCTATTTATATATGTTATAGCATATATCTATTTTACATATAGAATTGTAACCTATTAGAAAACTTGTCTTATAGAATTGTAATATATTAGGAAGGTTAGATTAGCTTTTGTGTATATATATATATATATATATATATATATATATATATATATATATATTCACAATGAATCGATATAGAAAAAAACATAAAAATTCTTTCCTCGATTCTTTCTTCTTGGCACTCTACATGGTATCAGTGTAGGGCTCGAGTGAGGAATTTTGGAAATCTTTCGGCCACGTGCGACCTACATGCCGTCGGCATAGGGAGGAGCATCGGCCACTAATGAACCTACCGCCGCAGTCGGTGATTGGCGGCCTAGCCGCGTGGTTCACGGCATGCATTTTTGTCATTTTCTTTATGTTCCACAGCGTCACATAGGCGGTGCGTGGGGCACGTGAAGCTTGCTATGTCCAGGCCTCCCAGGTAGCCACGTATGGGTTCGTCTCCCTCCTAGGAACCTACTTAGGTGGTTTGTATTGCCATAGTCCAACTATTTTGAGGATTTTTGAGACTTTTTGTTGTGAGATCCAAGGTTTTTCAAAGGAATCTTGTCCGATTTGGTTTTTGAAGGTGTCTTTCTGCCATAATTTCTTGTCTTTGACTTCATAATAAGTAGTTAAGATTCTTTAGAAGATAAGAAGCCTGTTTTGGTGCCTGAAGTGGTCCCAATGATGTTTAAAATCAAGGAGGACAAACTAACTGGTCCCAATTACTCGGATTGGAGTAAAACAATCCGCCTCTACTTACATAGTATTTGTATGGCTAGTCATCTTGATAAGGATCCTCCTATTGATGATTCGAAAGAATGATGGCTAGAGGATGATGCTCGTCTCTTCCTACAAATTCATAATTTCATTGATGGTAAAGTACTCACCCTCATTAATCACTATGAGTGTGTTATTGAACTAATGGAATACTTGGAGTTTGTGTATTATGACAAAAGGAATATTTCTCACATGTTTGATGTATGTAGAGCTTTTTATCTTGAAACAAGATGGTCCCCTGCGACTCTTCATGGACTATAAAAAGACATATGAGGCCCGAATATACCACTACCATTTAGTCTCACGTGTTAAGGTTCGAAAATAAGCTCGATGGGAAAATATATATAAATGATGGGTTTCTAGCCCCCTTGAATTATGATTTTGTTAGGCCTGATTAATCTCAGCCTTGAGATCTCATCCTTCAGAAACATTTAGCGAGGATGACGCCGCATAGAGACCTCCTCATACTCCTGCTCTTTACACCAAGATGAAGCAGTGCCACTTTGTTGAGTGAAACAATGGTGAGTAAGAAAAGAAACAATACAGAAATAGTAGTCTAAGTGGTAACTCTAGAGGAATGACTCTAGAGGAGTGTTTATTATTCTTGCCATAAGCTTGGGCGTGTAATCTGGTATAGGCAGCAAAGTCGCGATAAATTTCAGTCTTCTCTGTGCTTCCTTGTGAGGCACGGATCGATCAATTAAGTTCCACGACGAAAAGGTGGCGAGGTTACTTGTGCCAGAATCATTGAAGTCTCCATCTACCACAGTGCTATTGATGGTCAGTAACCGTCAATGCCTTGTCTCTTCTTCGTCCTTCGAATTGATCATTGATACCGGAACCACAGATCACATGACAGGTAATTCTAGCCTATTGTCTCCTTTCGATCCACTGACCTTCGCTACTCACATCACTTTGGCATAGGTCACGATCATGTGTTCTTAGGTCGGGCTGATCTTTCCACTCCATCTCTCCCTTTGTCATCCGTCTTGAGTTTATCTAATTTTTCTTTTAATTTGATTTCTATGAGAAAATTAGCTCGAGCACTTAAATGTTATATCTTATTCTTCCCTGATTTTTGTCTCTTCCAGGATCTTATGTGAATGATTATTAGTAGGGCGTAGTCTGAGGTCCACCACATTCATTGATCATGCAATCACAAGGGACCTATAACTTTTTGAGTGCACCATTTGAGCCTTGTCGATTAGGTCACCCCTTTCTTCCCTTGTTAAAAAAGTTGTCCACACTTTTCAATTTTGTCGTTATTGGGTGCGAGTCTTGTCCCGATTCACAGACATCATCATCTTCCTTCCTAGTCACAGAGTTAATAAAGCGAGCTAGTGTTCCGTTTGAATTAGTCGATACAGATGTAGAGGTTCGTGTCAGTTTGTCCTTAACTAGGTTTTGATACTTTGTCACTTTTGTTGATGATTGATACGAACCACTTGAATTTATATTTAATGGCAGATTATGAGTTATTTTCTCATTTTCGTGCTTTTTATGCGGAGATACACACTCAATTTCATGTTTATGTTCAAAGTCTGAGAAGTGATAATGCTAAAAAATATGTTTCAAAATAGTTTTAGTCATTCATGCTTCAAAATGTCATCCTTCATCAGACCTCCTGTTTTGATACTCCTTCCCAGAATGGAGCGGCTAAGACAAAGAATAGACACCTTCTTAAAACTTCCTAAGCTCTATTAGTTCAAATGTATGTGCCCAAGCATTTCTAGGCCGATGTTGTTTCCAGCTTGTTTTTTGATTAACCGGATGTCTTCCTTAATCTTGAATTAGGACACTCCGTATCACATATTTTTTCCAAATAAACCTCTATTTCCTATTGAGCCTTGGATATTTAGGTGTGCCTGTTTTGTTCGCGATGCTCTTCCGCATGTGTCTAAACTCGATCCTAAGTCATTGAAGTGTATCTTCCTTGGTTATTCTCGAGTTCAGAAGAGCTATCGATGCTATTGCCCTAGTCTTCATAGGTATTTGGTTTTGGTTGATGTCACATTTCTTGATAATGTACCTTTCTCTTCACCTCCGATCCACGAGGTTAGGGAGGGAAGGTGACTTTTGCTTGTTTATCTCTTGCCTCACCATTGTCTCTCCCAGACTTTTGCTCTCCACATCCTTTAGCAGGTAAAGCTCCTATCACTCAGGTCTACACTTGGCGCCAACACCCTTAAGTCGACATCAGATTTAGTTCTCAGTGATGATCTTCCTATTGCTCTCCGTAAAGGTAAACGTCAATGTCCTCATCCAATTTCCTCCTTTTGTTCTTATGACCGCTTGTCATCACATTCTTGTTCTTTTATTGCATCCTTGGATTCTATTTCATTGCCTAACAAGGTTTTTGAAGCCCTTGCTCACCCTAGTTGGCGTAGTGCTATGATAGAGGAGATGGATGCTTTGGCTGACAATGGTACCTGGGACTTGGTTCGTTTACTTACTGGGAAGAAAGCCATTGGTTTCCGTTGGGTGTTTATAGTGAAGGTTAATTCCCCGATTGGATCCATTACTCGGGTTGTGCTTTTTTGTTGCTAAAGGGTATGTCGGACTGTAGCGTGGGCTATTTTGAAACTTTTCCCCTGTTTAAAGATGACATATGTTCGACTTTATTTCCTTGGTTATTAAACGCAATTGAGATCTCTGCGACTGATATTAAGAATGTATTTCTTCATAGCGTGGCTAGGAGGAGGTGTATATGAGAACGCCTCAGGGCTTTGTTATTCAAGGGGAGATAGGGAGGATTTGTTGTCTTCGAAAATCTTTGTATGGTTTGAAAAAGAGTCCATGTGCGTGGTTTAGTAAATTTAGCAAAGCCGTTGAGGAATTTGGCATGCAAAAGAGTAAATCTGACTACTCCATTTTCTATAGGAAATCCAGTTCAAGTATCATTATGTTGGTAGTGTATGTGGATGATATTGTTATCACTAGGAGTGACTCTAAAGCCTTTTTTTCAGAGCCAATTCCATACAAAGGACTAAGGGATACTAAGATACTTCTTCGGCATTGAAGTTATGCGAAGCAAACATGAAATCTTCTTATCTCAAAGGAAATATGTGCTTAATCTATTGTATGAGATTGGAAGGGTTGCTTAAAATTTAAAACCATGCGAGTTCTCCTATGATTCCAAAATTGTACACCTTATTAGAGAAGACAAAACATTTAAGGATCCTAAGAGATATAGAAGACTAGTTAGGAAGGTGAATTACCTTACAATCACTCTTCCCGATATTGCCCACTCAGTCAATGTTGTAAGCTTGTACATGTCTTCTCCAATAGTTGATCATTGACCATCTATAGAACAAATTCTATGTTACTTGAAAGGAGCTTTGAGACGTGGTATTTTATACAGTAATCATGGGCATAATAGACTTGAGTGTTTTACAAATGTTGATTAGGCAGGATCTAAGGAGGACAGGAGGTCCATTCGGGTACTAACTCATTTGTGGGAGGGAATCTAATTCTCATGGAAGAGTAAGAAGCAGTGTTGTGTTTGATCTAGTGCGGAGTGCGAGATATAGACGATGACATAGTCTATATGTGAGATCACGTGGCTTTTCAAATCTTAATGGAAATCGGCATTAAGACACCGATCCTAACAAAACTGCGGTGTGACAATCCATTGCCCCTTTACTCTAATGCCCAATCCGGTATTAGTGAGCAGTTAAGCATATTGAGAAATAGATTGTGCATTTCGTTCGTGAGAAAATCTGAAAGCTTAGCGTTTTCACGGGATATGTGAAGATTGGGGAACAATTAGGTGATATTTTTACAAAAGCCCTAAGTGGGGACTGGGTTAGTTATCTATGTAACAAGTTGGGCATGATTAATATCTATGCTCCAACTTGAGGGGGAGTGTTATAGCATACATTTACTTTACATATAGAGTTGTAACCTCTTAGGAAACTTGTCTTATAGAGTTGTAATCTAATAGGAATATATATATATTCATATTCACAATGAATCAATGAAAAACACAAGGGAATTCTTTCAATTCTTCCTTCTTGCTTTCTGATAAACAAGAGACAATCCCAGACGAATATGAAAGAATATGAAGTTTCTGGCTCTACGTGAATGTAAGTTTAAATTTTCCATTGAATCTCTGATTCTATAACACTATAAACATTCCACGCCGAGTTAGGCGTAGATGTTGATCATGCGGCTATTCTGAAAATCGCCCAGCAGATCCTCACTCGAAAGGTTTATGAAAATATCTCACAATTGTTCTCGGTCTGTATGTATCACGTAGAGATCAACCCCATTTGGATCTTCTCATGGACAAATGACCCAATCTATCTCGATGTGTTTTGGTAGTTCATGAAATAATGGGTTAGAAGCTATATGCATGGAAGCTTGGTTATCACACTAAAGCTTTGTTGATACTGAAGTTTCGATGCCCACTTCCATCAATAATTGACGTATAGACATGATCTCGCATACAGAATGTGTCATGGCTCGATACTTTGACTTCGCACTAGACCGCGAGACAACACTTTGCTTCTTACTTTTCCATGAGATCAGATTTCCTGAGGTGGATCTCATGTCTTCCTTAGATCTTGCCCAGTTTATTTGAAAAAGCACTCGGTTCTAGTATGCCTGTGATTCTTATCTGATATTTCACGTCCCCAGGGCCTTTTAATTAGCATGGGATATCTTCATGTTGACAATGGTAATTGTGGGAGATGATATATACTGACTCAAAACACTTATTGAACATGCAATATTTGGGCGAGTTATTGTAAGATAATTCAATTTCCTAACCAGTCTTTTGTATCTCTCAGGGTCTTCAAATAGGTCTCCTTCCTTAGTGATTTACACTTTAGGAGTCATAGAATCTTGCACAGTTTGGCATGATTTCACTGTCTCCCGGATAACAAATCGGTATGTATGTTGAAATAAACAAAATTCCTGTAACACTTCTGTGGCTTCAACACTAAATTCTTCCAACATTCCTTAATCCTTTGTGTAGAAACTAAGCGTGAAGAAAGGATTTGAGATGTATACTTTTAAAGTCACTTATAATGATGACAATATCATCCACATATATTACCAGTAGAATAATACTAGAACTGGAATTTTTATAGAAGATAGAGTGGTCATACTTACTCTTCTGCATGCCAAATGTCTCAACTGCCTGAATGAATTTGCCAAACCAAGCACGAGGACTCGATTTCAAACCATACAGAGATTTCTGAAGATGACACACCTTCTCTATCTCTCCTTGAGCAATAAACCCTAGAGGCTACTCCATGTAAACTTCTTCCTGAAGATCTCCATGTAGAAAGACATTCTTGATATCGAGTTGATCTGAGTCCAGTCATAAGAAGAATCAAGAGAAATGATAGACAAAAACCGGATGTCGGCTTAGGTATAGGAGAAAAGTATTAGAATAATCCCAGTAGAATACGGCGTAGCCCTTAATGTGAGCGGACCTTGATCTAGTAACAGACCCATTAGGATTAAACTTTACTGTAAACAGCCAATGACAACCAATGACCTTCTTTCTAGTAGGTAAAGGCACCAAGTCCCATGTACCCTTGTCATTTAAAGCATCAATTCATCCACCCGTAGCACTCATGACTGGGGCTGAGATAAAGCCTCCGCAACAGGTGTTAGGAAAAGAGATAGAATCAAGAAATGCAATAAAGGAACAAGAGGAAGATGAAAAATGGTTATAGGAAACAAACGAAGAGATTGGATGAGCACACTAAAGTTTACCTTTATGGAGAGCAATCGGAAGATCATCATTCTGGACTGGATCTGATGACGAAGCAGCTAGTGTTGGACTAGAGATTGGAGTGTTCTGGTGCCGAGAATATACTTGAGTAATGGGAGGTTTAACAGGAACAGGAGTTGGATTATCAGCCGGTGGAGCCGGTGAGGCAATAGTGTACACTAATAAATCATCATCCTCCCCTTGACTGGGAACAAGAGGAGAAAGGGAAAACGGGGTAGTCTTAAAGAATGTAACATCAGTAAACACAACGTAACATCGAAGAGAGGGACAATAACACTTTTACCCTTTTTAAATACGAGAATAGCCCACAAAGATACACTTTAAGGACTTTGGATCAAGTTTAAAGACTTGAGGACAGACATCTCGAACAAAGCATATGCATCCAAATACCTTGGGATCAATAGGGAATAGCAAATTATTTGGAAACAACTGGTGGTAAGAAGTAGCCCAATTAAGAACCAACGAGGGCATCCTATTAATAAAAAAACAAGTTGTGGAGACTACATTAGCCCAAAAATGTTTAGGGACATTCATTTGGAACAAAAGGGCACGAGCAGTATCAAGAAGATGTCTATTCTTTCTCTCAGCTACCCCATTCTGAGAGGGTGTATCAACACACAAGGTTTGATGGAGACTCCCATGTTGTAACATGAAAGGCTGAAAAGGTTTCAATAGATACTCTTTGGCATTATCACTTCTCAATGTTTGAACAGAGATGGGGAATTGTGTTTGAATTTAAGCACAAAAGGCACTAAAATGAGAAAAAAGTTCAGAACGACTTTTCATTAGATAAAGGTAAGTGACATGAGAGAAATTGTCAACAAAAGTAATAAAGTACTTAAACCTAGTGGGAGGCATAATTGGATAAGGACCCAAAACATCATAATGAACTAACTCAAAAGGAGCGGAAGCTTGTTTATTGACTCTAAGAATCAAATGCACACGATGAAGTTTAGCATATTGACATGACTCATAGTTCAATGAGGATAGGCTAGAAAACTGAGGTTATAGCTTCTTGAGAGAGAGAAGGATGACCCATGCGTGATGGTCGAGATGGGGTAACAGCTCCCGGAATAAACAGAGACTTTGGCACCTCTGTGCCAAGGGTGTAGAGAACCCCAGACTCGCTTCCTTTACCAATAATCCGCTTTGTCGAAAGATCCTGAATCAAACAACAATCAAGAAAGAATGAGATACTACAATAAAGTGTACGAGTGAGTTTACTCACAAAAATTAAATTAAAAGAGAATTGTGGTAAACTCATATGAGGAGGTGAGTGATTAGAGAAATTCGGATGAAGATTATCCACGACCCGAGGACATAAGATGTTGACCCATCTACTGAGGTAACAATAGAGATAGAAGGGTGGGGCTGAAGCGTAGTAAATGGCGGGTTACTGTCATGTGGTCGATTGACCGGAGTCAATGATCCATGTGGAGGAAGAGGAAATAAAACATGTGTTGGTTTTTGTGGGAAATTATGTACATAATATATTTTAGGAAAGAACCAAGGTCAATAATCTGATTCTATAATCAGCCATGGGAAGTGAATAATCAAATCCCAGGGTGGGAATTGGTTATGGAACTTCCTTTCGGTCATACAAAATATGTGTATATATAGTGTATTTATATAGGTTGTACATATTCATTGAAATTGCAAATTTCGGCTCGGTTATGTTTTATTCATGGTATCAGAGCCTAGTTTGGTAGGAGGTCCTGGGTTCGAACCACCACTTTGCAATTTATTCCCCATTTGTTGATTTGAAAGTCCATGGAGGACTCTATTTGGTTTGTTTGACTCTCCACGTTCGGGTATGGGGCTGGAAGTGAGGGAGGGTGTTAAAGACATGAGATTCATGTTAAACCCAAATCCTGCAAGCTTGAGCTTTTAGAAGAGTTGGTCGTTTAACATGGTATTAGAGCCTTAGTTTTTTTGAGAGCCTTTTCTGTCCAGCCTTCATTGTTGGGACCTTTCATGTGCAACCCTCATTGCTGTACACAACCTTCATTTTTGGGAATTTTTGTGCAGTCTTCATTGTTGCTCCTAACCTTTTTTCAACCATTCTTCATGCTTCTTTGTCCTTCATTGTTGGTGTAATCCTCAGCCTTTATTGCTAATTTTTTTTGTGGGCCCTACTACCTTTATTTCTTAATCGTCTACTGCTGTTTCATCAGCATCAATCATGTTGAACTCCATCTCTTCAACTGTAGAAGGAGAACAGGTTGTGTGCAGCCCAACTTTACTTTAGAATATTCAGCCACCTTCAAGTTTGCAAGCATCAACTCTGGGTATGTGTTCATTGACTCTTTCAGGCGAGACTTTAATTTCTCTTGGATTAAATGCTTCAAGTAATGAGTTTAGGAATGCTTAGATCCTTGATTATGGTGCTACTGATCATATGACCCATAATCCAAATCAATTTAAAACCTATTTACCTTATCCAAGCAATAGGAAAATTGTTGTTCTTTGATGGAACTACCACCCTGATGGCGGTATAAAGATGTCTAGGTTACCTCGAATCTAGTTCTTAAATGTTTTCATGTCCATAACTATCCTTAATCTTGTTTCAATACAAAAACTTACCCAAGATCTAAGTTGTCATGTTATATTCGATGCCTCCTTTTGTGAATTTCAGGACTAGGGTTCAGGGAGGAAGATTGGACTTGCCAAGGAGCATAATGGACTCTACTTATTGAGTACATCCCAGTGGGACCAGGCGGGTGAAGTCTACTTTGTCTACTTCTGTTTTTTTCATCGAATAAAGATGTCATTTGGTTACATCATAGGCATCTAGGTCACGTGCCTTTTTCCACATTAAAATTAATGTTTCTTCATGTTCAAGGGACTAGATATTCAACCTTTTATTGTGACATTTGTGAGTATGCAAAACGTTCTTGTGAATCCTTCCCTATTAGTAATAAAAGATCTTCTCATTTCTTTCTAATTCACAGTGACATTTGGGGACCATCCACCATTCCAATTATCTCAAGATCTAGGTGGTTTGTAACATTTATTGATTGTCTGAGAGTTTCTTGGATCTATTTGCCCAAAATAAATATGATGTAGAGTGCGTATTTTCCACCATTTTGTCTGATAGTTTCCAATCAATTTGGTACAAAAATCAAGAAAATCCGCTCAGACAATGTTCGTGATTATTTTAATCAAATTTTGTCACATTGGTTTCAAAAGGAAGGAATAATACATGAATCATCTTGTATCACCACTCCCCAACAAAATAGGGTGGTGGAGAGGAAGAACCGTCATCTTCTTGAGTGTCCTCGAGCCTTATTGTTGCAACAAAATGTACCAAAATCATACTGGGGAGAGGCTATACTCACATCAGCATATGTCAAAAAGGGGATTCCTTCTAGATTTTTGGGGTGCAAAAGTCCACTAGAAACCTTGTCTCAATTGTATCCGGACCTTCGATCCTTCTTCAACCTTTCTCCTCTAGTTTTTGGGTGCACATCCTTTGTCCATATTCACAATCATAATTGGGGAAAATTAGATCCTAGAGCTCTTAAGTGCGTTTTTGTGGGGTACTTATCTACTCTAAAGAGATATAAATGTTATCATCCATCCACTAGGAAACTTTATGTTTCAGCTAGTGTTACCTTTGTTGAAAATAAGCCATACTTCTCCACTCCTTATCTTCAGTGGGAGTTATCCATACTTGAAGATGAGGAGTCAACCATACCACCGCTAGAAATAATCCCCTCATTCGAGTCATTCAAATCAAAAGAAACCACTTAAGTGTTATCAATTTCTTTGGAACCAATTCCAATATCACAATCCGAAGAGTCGGTAGAGGAAAAGGAAGAAGACAATAAAATCTTTGATCAGTTTTGGTTTGATCGGGTGTATGCAAGGATAAAGGATCCCATGGCAACGAGGGCGAATGATCCTTACAGGCGGAGTCCTGGAAATGAAGGAGTAACAATTCTTGAACGAGCTGACTCTATTCTTGATCATGATCTTCCTATAGCTTTGAGAAAAGGAACCTGTGAATGCACAAAAAGGCCACTATATCCATTGTCTCACTTTGTGTCATTCTAGAGATTTTCCTTGAATCATAAAAACTTCCTTTCAACTTTAAGCACTATTCCTATTCCCAACTCATTGTCTTAAGCATTATCAAAGAGAGAATGGAGACTTGCTATGGAGGCTGAAATGGATGCATTAAAAAAGAATGAAACTTGGGAATTGGTTGATCTACCTAGTGGTAAGAAACCAGTGGGTTGCAAGTGGGTGTTTGCAGTAAAATTTAAAGGTGATGGCTCCCTAGAATGATACAAGGCAAGGTTGGTTGCAAAAGGGTATACTTAGACATATAGAGTGGATTATCAAGAAACATTTGCTCCAATGGCGGGAGATGAATCTGATAGAATTTTACTATCCTTGAGCATTAATTTTTGTGGAATTACAACAATATGAATTGTAAAAATGCTTTCCTTCATGGTGTAGTTAGAAAGAGATTTACATGAGTATTCTACGAGGTTCGTGGGAGTGATGGAAGCAGTTTATTCGGTTAAAAGAAGGCAACATGGGTTAAAGCAGTTCCCACGTACTTGGCTTGGAAGGTTTTCCAAGGTTATGATAGCTAATGGTTACAAACAAAGCCAGGGAGATTATACACTTTTCATAAAACATTCAATTTCAAGGGGGGTCACATCATTAATTGTGTATGTGGATGACATTATTGTGACAGGGAATGATGAGAAAGAGAAAAATACCTTGAAGCAATGCCTAGCCAAGGAGTTTGAAATAAAATATTTAGGAAAATTGAAGTATTTCCTTAGAATTGGTGGCTCGATCCAAGCAAGGCATTTTCATTTCTCAACAGAAATATGTTATTGATCTTCTCAGGGAAACAAGTATGATGGCTAGTAAACTAGTTGCGACTCCTATTGAACCAAAGGAAATCCCTGAAATTGAGTGAAAAGCACTTGGAGAGAGAAGAAGAGTGGACTGAAAAATGTATCAACGGCAATTTGGAGACTCATTTATCTTGCAATACTAAGTACAGACACGCCTATTCAATAAAGTGTAATCGGTCGATTCATGCATGGTCCGAGACATAGCCTATCTATTGGACAGGCGGTCAACTATAGGCTATTGTACCTTTCTTGGGGGAAATCTAGTATCTTGGAGGAGTAAGAAGCAAAATGTGATATACCCGGTCGAGTGTAGAGCGAGTTTGAAACTATGGCGGCCAAAGAGTATGAATTGTTGTAGGTGAGATCATTACGGAAGATTTGAAGGTTGATGGAGTAAGCCTATGAAACTCTATTGTGATAATAAATCAACAATTAACATTGCTCATAATCCGGTGCAACATGACCGAACAAAACACATAGAGATAGGCAGGCACTTCATCAAAGAAAAGTTGGATAGTGGGTTAATTTGTACTCCATATGTTCCTACAGGACATTAATTAGTAGTGTGCTAACAAAAGGGCTATGCGTGTGTGTTCCATAAAAATGTTGCAGAAATTGGGAATGGAAGATCCTATATTTGCGACTGAAATAGCTATATTTTAGGAAAGAATCAAGTTCAATAATTTGATTCTATAATCAGCTATGGGAAGTGAATAAGCAAATCTCAAAATTTAGGGAATTGGTTATGGGAACTTCCTTTTCAGTGTACAAAATATGTGTATATATAGTGTGTTATATAGGTTGTACATATTCATTCAGAAATTAATAAAATTTCCACCTCAGTTTTGTTTTCTTCAATTTTACCTAATTCAATGAGTGTCGTGATAGAGGTAGATGCAGACTTAAGTTATTTCTGATACTGAGATGACTGAAATCTTCGATTTTTTCGCTGCAACCTCCTACACTTTTGGCGTACATGGCTTGGATTATGGCAATAATAACACACAACTCCTCCCAAAGGTTTCTTGTTAGTCATAGAAACATATCTAACTGAATTAGGTCGTTGAAAATTTGAAAATTGGCAAAAAAATTGGTTCTTACAGGGAAAAGGACAACCGTTCCATGAAAAACATTGCACTGGAATAGAAATTGGTTTTAAAATCCACAAAACACCTTTGGATATTATTGAAGGTCGAAGGAAGCAAGAAACATAGGCAAAAACTCGAGGAGAATGAGCATTGGACCCGAGCATCTTTGGGGGTATTTATTCAGGCAGCCGAGCGAGGGAAGTGGAGTGGTTGGGGATGCTCACGTCGGCTTGATAGGTGACCTTCTTGGGAGGTTGGGCGTGCTCCCCACAGCCGCTATCGCGGTGGGGGACAGATGCTAGAACAAGAGTGGCGCGTGTTGAGTTGCATGCACCTGCTTTTAAGGCGGTGGGATCCGAGGGCAGGCCAATCTCGAGGTGGCGCTCTGTGGTGGTGGTTGTGTCAACCACGGACCACCCTCAAGTGGTGTTTCAAAACACCCTTTCTACGGCCTTGTAGGGCTCTTTTGAAAAAAAAAAACTCCAAATTGGCTCTTTTTTTTTTACTAACCCTAGGCTCACATTAAAAAAGATAATTAAAGGAAAAAACTGTATCTTTCATTGATCACAAACAACATATTTATATACAAGACAATCCCAAACCAAATAGGAAAGAATATGAAGTTTCCTAACTCTACATGAATGCAAGTTTTCTTTTTCCAACTAGTTTCTAATTCTACAATACTATTACAGAAAGAAAAAATGTCAAAGATACTCATATATTGAGGTAAACCAGTCAATATTGCTTCAAATTGTTACAAATAATTCTGTTGCTTCCTTATATACTTTCAACTTTCATTCTTTTTTTCACCTTCATTACAAAAGAACCAATAAATAAAAACTTAACTCTTTTCTTTTATTCCAAAATTACCATTGTGTTCCATAATTCAAGACCTTATTATCGTCTTTCATGTTATTTCTTGTTCCAAGTCACTGCTCAGGAAAACATAGTTAGAGAAGGAGGTGCATTCAATAAGACCACTAACCACATTTTTGTAACTGAGAGCTTTCTATTCAGCACTTGGCCTGAAAACTGCCCCACTCAGGAGCACAGCTGAAATGATCTTTCTCTTCCTTTAAGCAAAATTCCTTTTCTGACATATGCTTAGCTTTTGGATCACTTTAATAGATTTAGAATTTTTTTTTTCCTTTTCTGAATAAAAAAGTGGTACATTATACTCTTTTCTTCTTATGAGAACACTTCTGTAACCAGTGGTTTTATGTATTTTCCATGAGATCTTGCTTAGCTTATCATGTAGCAAAACAACCAGGACACTGCAACTAGGGTTTCCAGTGTCAAAAATACAAAATTAGACAAGATAAAAATTGAAGATAACTCTCATAATATATTTTCTATGAACCCATCCATTACCACATCATGGTTCACCTTAGGGACAGAAATATATTTCAACAACATAAACTTCCGTGTGATGGTTATTCATCTCAATGAGACTAAAGTCAAGTGGTAACACCTGTAACAGAATAATAAGAAACAGGTCTTCTGTACTAGTATTAACTTAAATGTTTGGAACTTAGATTTCAATATACACCATACGGTTCCATGACTGACTGTGCCATTGCTGGATCTCATTGTCATGGGAGTTTTGACAGAGCAGTGTTCCACGCCACAACTTTTCATTTATTCTTGGAAACTTAGTTTGCTGCCAGAGGTATCTGTAGTAAATATGTCATTGCTGGATACCGAAGTATAGTTCATGAATTCACTGGTAGTGGAAGTCTTCTTCATGATACTTCATTGGTTCTCTGTGAATCTGTAAACAAAGCATCTCATGCGGCTAATGGTGGAAGCAGTCAGCTCATTCTATTCTGTGGTACCCTTTGCTATGACCAAATCTTGAAAAAGCATGTGGGAAGACATGTTATCCTGATTGTTATTCAAATATTTCCAGTAGTTTGATTATAAAGATAGGCAATATGAACAATTTGTTAGTGCAGGCAGATCCATACATGGTCCAAATAAATAAGACAAGGAGCTGTGAAAAATATTATTATTGATTCTGTCAATCATGTCTACTTCAACATACACTATATTTTTGGTAAAAACCAGTGAAGGGTTCACATCCATCATCAGTATTAAATTTTCATGATCAAACAACCCCAAGGATTGAATTTCAATACACATAATCCCAATAAAGGCTTCGAGTATAAATTTATAAGACATTCATTTTCTCTCAAATAAAATTCAACAAGTTGTTGTGAAGCATAATAGTTTTCTTATAATTCGTTAATCATAAAAAAAGAAAAAAAATTTATTTATAGTTTACTTTGGTACTCTTCTAACAACATTGTCCAGAATGGGTGCTCTCCTCTTTGCTTCTGTTATGATCTTGATTCTTGCGGGTTTCTATGTTGCATGTTCTTTTATTTTAGCACTATCAGGAGTACTGATTTTCTTTGTGATGATATTTGCCACTAAATTTCTATTTGTTTACATAAGAGAGGTAAAGTCAAAGGATCAACGACCTCAGTTGCTGGTCAATGTTCAATCAACTCATACACTTCAGTGAACTCTTTGATTACCAAGCATCTCTTGCCCAGAAGTACATTACTTACCGTATGATCCTGCCATCTCATAGTGAAATTTACACGGCTGATCCAGTTAATGTTGAATATATACTGAAAACAAACTTCACCAACTATGGCAAGGTGATAAAATTTCATCTGTCTAATTAGGTTTCATCAGTATTTGGATTCACTGAACTGATTTGGTTGTAATATTGCTGCAGGGGGAGTATCATTATGAAATAATGAAAGATCTGTTTGGGGATGGAATTTTTGCAGTGGATGGAGATAAATGGCGCCACCAACGGAAGCTTGCAAGTTATGAATTCTCAACAAAAGTTCTGAGAGATTTCAGTACTTCTGTTTTCCAAGATAATGCTGCAAAATTAGTTTTGAAGGTTTCTATGGTGGCTGCAGCTAAGCAAGTGATGGATTTACAGGTTTGTAATAGGCTAGAATCAGTAGAGTTTTATTGGTCATTATCCTTGATTCTGAAACAACTTGTAATAGATTCTAAGTGAAGAGACTTCAATTACAATTTTTATAGGTACCTCCAGACTCTCAGGAGTAGCAAAAAAGTTTGATTCCATGGTGTTGAATTCTTTTATGTTTGGTTAATCCTACTTGACTAAGCCTCAAAGTTTGGTACATTCGTTTTTCTAGAGAAAAAAAAAGTTTGTAAATATGCTATTATAGATCTTGATGCTGGCAACAGTCCTCATCCTTCCTCGTCCTTGATTACGGGCACAACTTTTTGAATTTGGTATTGTATAATTGAGGGTCTGATTTTCTTTTCTTCATTTTTTAGGATTTGTTGATGAAATCAACTTTGGACTCAATTTTTAAGGTGGGATTTGGGGTTGACCTTAATACTCTATCTGGCTTGGATTCCTCTGGAAATCAATTCATCAAAGCCTTTGATGATGCTAATGTTCTTGTGTACTGGAGATATGTCGATCCATCATGGAGGATTAAGAAGTTCCTAAATTTAGGCTCGGAAGCTGCTCTTAAGCATAACATCAAAGTCATTGACAGTTTTATTTTTGAATTAATTAGAAGCAAGAGGGAGCAGATGAAGAATAAAGAGTTTCATGTAAGTAAACTTTACCATGAAAAGGTATTCCTTCTGTGTGTTGTGGACTGATGGTTCTTTTTTTAAATAATCAGGAGGAAAGAGGATATATTATCAAGGTTTCTTCTGGAGTAAGGATCCAAGAGAGAAAATGAATGATCAGTATTTGAGAGATATAATTCTCAGTTTCTCATTGCTGGGAAAGGACACATCTGCTGACCTCTTACTTGAGTTTCTTTTACATGCTCTGCAAGCATCCTCTGGTTCAAGAAAAGGTTATGATGGAAGTGAGAGAGGCAACTAAAGCTGAGATTAACATATCTGCTGATGAGTTTGCCAAGAAGATAACAGAAAAAGCCCTTGACAAGATGCAGTATCTTCATGCAGCATTAACTGAGACTCTCAGACTCTACCCAGCAGTTCCTATGGTAACATGTGCACACTATGATCCAAGCCCATGCCCATTTTTTCATTTATCCTCCTTAGTTACTACATGGAGGGGCAAAGGGCTTCAAAACCTTGGCAGTTCCATATAATCATCATATATTTTCCAATGTTTATATAGTCACCAGTTTGAGTCACCTCAGGACCAACTCAATTGTCAACTTTAGGGCCCTGTGGGATTAGTCGAGGTGTGTGGAAGCTTGTCCGTACACCCTCAGTTATAATAAGAAAATCTTATGCTTTTGTGGGAACTGTGTGGTGGAATTCCTCCGTCGACCAACAATTTTATTTTTTGTTTTGGAGATTAGGGATCAGATTAGAAATACTCCTCAATTGCAGCTCAATTTCTATGCAGTATGCCTATAGATCTCTAGTTTTGTGGTGTCAGACACTTATTTATGATAATAGGAAGTTGTTCTTACCACTAAAATGAAGTGGAAGAAGAGTTGGAATGGTTCTCCTTTAGTCATTTCTCCAAACATGGCCTATTTGTTTTGTTTAATCCTTCCAAAACCTGGTTTTCTTTTCTACCATGGTACTGAGTTTTAGAGTGTAGAAGAAAAATGTTGCAAATGGCTGAGTGGTAATTGGTGATTTAGTAGCTGAAATGGTAATACTTCGTTTCCTGGTTAACTTGTTTTTCTGATTGTCTGATGCAACAAAGCAGAATGGTTTTGTAGTTGGCTGCTACTCAAGTTTACTTTATTTGAAGCAGCTAGAACCTTAATGAATTGTTTAAATACCAGTATTTTTTTAACTCTTGCTGGCAATTTTCATAAGCCATCAGACATCAGATGCTGCATATTTGCATTTTTCAAAACATTATTTAGAAGTTAAAGTAGACAAAATTGCAACTTCAAACTAGAATTTTCTATTCTATATTCTACTCTAAATGCAGGATGGAAAGCATTCAGAAGAAGATGATATACTTCCTGATGGCTTCAAAATAAAGAAAGGAGATGGTATGTGCTACATGCCTTATGCCATGGGAAGAATGAGATGCATTTGGGGTGAGGATGCAGGGGAGTTTCGACCTGAAAGATGGCTTGAGAATGGTGTTTTCCAACCTGAAAGTCCTTTTAAATTCACTGCCTTTCAGGTACGCAGAAAATTTTCAACTAAATTTGTGCATGTGTCTATATGTAAATAGATGAAGAAGTGTTTTTCATTAACTTTCAATGTCAGGCTGGTCCTCGGATTTGCTTAGGAAAGGAATTTGCTTATAGGCAAATGAAGATATTGGCTGCTGTTCTTGTTCACTTCTTCAAATTCAAACTTAATGGATGAGATGAAGGGAAGTAGTACCGAGCCATGTTCACCCTTCACATGGATCAAGGTCTCCATCTATATGCATTTCCTAGACTGTAAACCACAACAATGCAAATCTTGTTCAATGGCATTGTCATCTTCTTGGGAAAATGTATGCTAATAATAGTTAGCGGTTGGAAAGTTAAAGGTAAGTTGAACCTCTGGGAAAGGAGAAATATGAAGATTTCAAGATATATGTACAGTCCTGCTTAATTCCTGCCTATTATTTATTTATTTTAATAATATTTGAGGTAAGGGAGGATTTTTGAAAATGTTTATAAGGTTATGGAGTTGGCAAACTTTTGATCTTTTGTTTGATAATGATCCGAGGACGTATTCTTAAATTGTTTTTTTTTTTTAAATGTCTTTTTGACAATGCATTTCAATACGTGTTTTTATCATTCTAATATTTGAATATAAGAAACGCTTCTAATTTTTAAAAATCACTAATTTTAAATGATTCTAATGGTATTTTTTCTTCTAAAAAAAATATTACAACTGATTTTCCATTTTTGTAAAATGATTTATATAAATTTTGCAAAGACTTAATTTTGTTGTAAAACTAGAGAAAACCAGAGAATGAGAGAGTGAAGTTTTATTCTCTTAGTTTGACATCTTAAAATACAACAGAGAATACCCTTTTATAAGGTTCGGGGAACCTAAATCGCATGTAATCTCAATGCTTAAGGCAGTCTAATACTTACTTTACAAAGGTGGTCAACATTCCTTTTGTAAATTGAATATCATTCACACATTTCCTTATAATACTCCCCCCTGAATGACCATTATGGAACTTAAAGAAATTTGTTAGGAATGCTTCGTTAAAAACTTTGCTAGTAAAACCCAGTGGGACAAAACCTGGACAAAGGAAAAAGAGTACAATACACTTGTTACACCCCGAATTAGACTCTAGTAGTTTTATTACAGTTTTGTAGTATAAGAAAAGTAAAATTTGTATTTTTCTAATTTAAGGCAGAGGAAATGAATAAACTTGGAATTAATCAAAGAGTCAAGGGTAAAATGGTAATTTTTCAAATTAAGGACTTAAAGGTCATTATGTAAGAAGAGTATATGTTAATGTAGAATTTGATAAGTTGTAATTGAAATAGAATGTAATTATAATTAAATAGCACATGAATCGTCCAAGATGATATGCCAAATACAACTTTACGATAAAGAGCAAATATCTCATTTCGGGGATTATCCATTTAAGGGCTAAAGGAGAGCTAAGGCATGGTTTTGGAGAGAATAGCTCCCAGCTGCTTTTCTCCATTTATTCAAGGTTCTATTTGGCTCAAAGAAGAAGAGAAGAAATCCAGGTTTGGAACTCTAATATTTGTTAGTATGGAACTTTGGTATGAATTACTTGTATGGAAACTTGTTTAGGTTTGTGTATGGATTTGTTGGTTAGGAAACCCTCCTAACTCTCTCTTGTCTATGTTTAAGAAGAACCCATCTCAGATAAAAGTGATTTTTGTCGGTTTTAGCCAGCTTTGTGTCGGGGTTTCGGTTTCGTTGAAATTTCTGGGAAAAGAGGGAAACCTGTGATTTTCGAATGGCATGTGAGGCTGAGATCAAAGCGAGTACCCAGACTAAAGTTATTTTTGGTCCAGAGGATATTGAGTACCGATACTGAAATTTGAGTACCAGTACTCAAAGTTGTTTAAGGTCCGAGTACCGGTTTCTTACAACCCTCGTTTTTGTTCTCGTTTCTTCGTTAATTCAATGAAAGGGTCGACATGTATAAAGTTATATGAAAATGCCACGATCTCACGTCAGGGAAAACATTGTCTCTTTCCATTGTTTGCTAATGTGATTAAGAACAAAATAACAAGCTTGGAAACACATATGATTATTTTCTTGTCAGAGACCGGATAATGAATGAATAGGCACTCCGTTCGCCATGATGACAAATTCCGCTAGTTGCTACGACACTTTGTTTCAAAGGGCAAACGCCCGCTCAAGGCGACCACATTTTGCTAAAATACACGACACTCGCTACGCGGCGCACGTCCCGCTCGCCGACGACACTCCCCGCATCAGGCTACGACACCCCACACGCGGCGC
The DNA here is from genome assembly GCA_016808115.1 of Tetrastigma voinierianum. Classification (NCBI taxonomy): domain Eukaryota; kingdom Viridiplantae; phylum Streptophyta; class Magnoliopsida; order Vitales; family Vitaceae; genus Tetrastigma; species Tetrastigma voinierianum. The sequence goes on from JAEQBH010006464.1 coordinate 69,164, forward strand.
ATTAACGCCTCGCTCGTGAACCCACTGCACCTTCCGGCAACCTATCGTATATCCTCTCATTCATTGTTACTAGTCTCACCGATATTACATTTATATGATATGTAAATTTGAATAATGAACAATAAGAAAGCATAAGTAATCGCATTTCCTGCTTTGTAATGTACCTAATGTACCTTATGTACAATACCGTTTCGAATATGAAAACTCATATGTAATCTACTATACATAAACTCTGACATGTGCATTATGTAATATGTATCCAGTAATTGTGGACCACTTCAAGTGGTCATAGCTATTATCTGTTGCCGACTAAGCTATAAGCTTAGCACCGGTGTTTCATCCGTGTAGGTACTGAAGAGGACATCCGAGGCATTCCACATACAACAGGGCCAACACAGCCATAAGAGTCCACCTAATGTAGGTTTTTTACTCTATTTTGCACTGTACATGTAATATTTTTGTAATAGTGGAATTTCATATGTATAAGTAAACGGGACTCGTGGAATGTATGTACATGAACAATTAAACAATCGCTTATGGTGGTAGTTTGCTGTCATTTAATTATGAAATTATATATATGAAATGGGCTCCAATAATGTTAGGAAAAATCAAGCAGTTAGCCCCAAATTCGTGTCACGCCCTCTCTCCACTCCAAAGGGGTAGGAGCGTGACAACACTAATATCCAATTATACTCCCCCTCAAGTTAATATCCTTTGGTTGACACATTCCAATCTTGTAGATTAACTTCTTGAATAATGAGGTTGGTAATGATTTTATGAAAATAGATGTTAGATTATCACTTGAGGGTATCTACTAGTTTGTGATTTGACTTTTTGTGGATTCGAAAGGCAGCCCAAATCTTTATATCCGATTTGAGTAAAATAGACCCATATCAATAGTTCCTTAGAGATAACGTAGTCCATGTTTGATGTCATTCCGATGTCATTCCACGCCTTAGTCAAGTGGAATTGTAATTGCTCTAATAAATTGACAGAAAAAGCAAGATCTAGACAATACAATTAGCAAGATTCATAAGTGCATCGATAGCACTAAAATCTGGTACTTCAAGACTAAATAAATTTCCATCCTTTTTGCAAGGACGAAATGAGTTCCTTTTCACATCATGGTCGACAAACTACTGGGGGAGCTTAATGGATGTGTTTTATCTATATTAAATAATTCTAGGGTTTTCTTAATATATGTTGATTGATGAATCGACACTCTAGTTGGAAAATGCTCGATTTGCAGATCGGGACAAAATTTTACTTTTAAAAAATATTTCATTTCATATTTCTTCTTCAAATATTTGTAGTTTCTATAAGCTCTTCAGGAGTTCCATCAATGTTTAAATCATCAACATATAGAGCAATTGTAACACCCCGTCCCGAGAGAGTCTACAGTACATGACACTGTAGGGGTGTATAAGAGTACCAAGTGTCACACTGAAATATTTTGGAGACTAAAATATGAAATGAGAAATTATAGAACCCTTGATGCATGGTATTAAACCAAGGGTACAATTGTCATTATGCAAATGAATATGAAAATCAAAATTTAAGGTGTGTAGATAAATATAGTGGAAATTGAAAAAGTTGCTATTGCAATAATGAAAAGATGAGGGCTAGTTGCAATTTATGGAAAGTTAATTTAACAAAAAGAAGAAAAACAAAAGCAAAATTCATTTGGTCTCTAGTTGCCCTAGCAAACCCGTAGGTGAGAAAAGAAGAGAGCCAAGAGGAGGAAGAGAAGAGGAAGAAGGAGGAGGAGAAGAGCAAGATCATAAAGCGTGTTTGATGTGTTTCTGCCTTAGTGTATTTTGATTTCTAGGGCTTCAGTATGGAGATTAGTTCTCCTTTTGATCTAGGTTTTGTGTAAAGGTCACACAAGCCATTGATCAATGGGTTATGTGAGTAAAACCCCAATCGATGTAAAAGAAACTTGGAATCATCAAATTACATGATGTTTAAAAAGAATTGGTGGACCTTAGGTAGTGTTTCGGATTTTTCACCTAAGGTTTTGGTTTTGAGTTTCCAAACACCAATTCACATGATGTGGAGTTGTTTAGATAAATTCCAAGTCGGCTGGCAGACATGAATTATAGAAGTTATATGGAGTGACCGCATCAAAGTGGAGAAATAACAAAACTGGGCATTTCGGTAAGTCCCACTGCACAATAGGAAGTCCTGCACGTAGACTTGCTTCCGGTCATTTTTGGCCAAGTCCTACCGGTAGAAGTTAAGTCCTACTGGTAGAACTTGTTCTGGTTTTCCCGTTCTGACCAAGCCGATTTCTACCATAACTTCCTCATTTCATCCGATTTGAGTGATTCAAGTGGTTACGTAAAATAGACTTCAAGGAGAACAAAACTTAAGAAGTAGGAATCGCCAAATTCTTATCCTAAGTGGCCTAAAAATTCACTTAAAGTGGGGCCATGTGCAAGAAAAATTCCTGCATCAGCTTTGATGATGAGTGCCCTGGGTTGTTTCTGACGTAACTTGAGTTTCTGTTCAATCAGATTCCAGCTTGAACCTTGAGCACCTTAACTTTAAAAGAGTATGAAGAGTGTGACTAAGTCTAGGTATACGCGTTATGCGATTAATTTGTCGTCGATTTGTCGAGTGTAGGTTAAAAGTAAAGGCGATAAGTGTGGAAATCCTGCCTGCTACAAGCAAAGAGGTGAGTGTTCTAAATTCATTTTTCCAAATACTAGTGTATTATTATTATTATTATTACAAATTGCTTTACACTGGTATTTTATGGTTTTGAAAGCAAACCATTTTCAAGAAGCAAGCAATGAGATGAAAGCAAATGGTTTTTGAAGTTAACCATTTTTGAAAAACAAGTATTGGTTTTAAATTGTAAAACCATAACTAAGCGTTAAGCAAGTAAGTAAATGGTTTTTGAAAAGTTAAACCATTTTTGAAGAAAGTGAAGCAACTAAGCAAATGGTTTTGCACAATTAAACCATTTTTCAAGCAAGTAAAGGTGTTAAATGGTTTCAAAGTGTAAACCATTTACAAAGAGCAAGCAAGCAAGCAAGCAATGAAAGGTCAGAACAAGGCCTTCCCTTAGTTTAAGAAAGCAACCGGTCGAAGTGTATCCCGCACAGTACCTGGTGGTGTTAGGATTTCACATGCATCAGAAGCTACTCGGCTCAAAACACAGTGACATACATCATGATTTAGCGAGACCGTGGCACGATGTGGGTATATAAGGTTATGAGTCAACTAAGTATGGTGATGGCGACATCGAGGTCAATTCCACCATATTCACCGGAAAATGAAAAAGGTGACGTGGACAAAGGTCCTTCCACCTAAGACCTGGAGCATAAGTTCCCGTGTTCACTAGGCATGATAAGCAAAAATAGGCCTATCAGTTACGTTTTATAAGCATGATATGCCGCTTTGAAAAATCAACCATTGGTTCCTGGGCCGCCGTGCTTCCGAGAGTTTTAAAGCAAACGGTTAATTCTCGTGCTCCGCTTAGATTTCAAACGACGGCTGAGCCAAGCTCCCGTGGGTTTTATTTTCAAAGCATGCGCTGGAGCCAAGCTCCCGCTTTTAGAAATGTTTGAGAAACTTTTAAATCAAAGGTTTGTGAAAGGTTTAAGAGACTTTCAAACAAGATAAAGCAAGCAAGAAAAGAAAAGATGCAGGTTTTATAAACTTCTAAGCAAGCAAGAAATAAGAGTTTTACAAGCTTTTAAAGAAAGCAAAATAGCAAGCAAGCAAAGAAAAGTTTTGAAACTTTTAAAGCAAGCAAAGCAAAGAAAGGCTTCTCGAAAATAATCGTAGAAAAGAGAGTTTTACATTTTAAGATGTTTTCCTAGCAAAACCTTTATAAAAGCATACACTCACTGAGCTCGTTTAGCTCATTAGTTTCCATTTTAAAAACTATTTTCTAGGTACAGGTGCGCAAGACGCCGGAGCACAATAGACTGGTCCCGACATCGCCTTAAGTGGCCGTGTATTAATAATATTTCAGAAGAATATACTTTGAAATCAGATATGGAACATATGTATGTACATAGTTTAGTGTGACGTGGGAATGGGATGGTATACCGGGTTGCCATATTTTGATATAGTGTAAATCGATGTATACAGATTCGAATTTAGACTATGTGCACTGGCCATGCTACCGGTTTCACGCACATTTTACCAAATCCTAAGTTATAAATAAAAGAAAAATTTTTATAGGAGAGGTTTTAGCAGCAATACGGCCGCTTACGCCAGGATTTCTAGTCGTTAGAGGTACCCGCTAGGATTTACGTGGGAGTGGTCAAGAGACGCCCTAAGAAGGTGTGTCAGAGAGATCGTGAAAGGTGTTGTATACAAATCTACTCAGACTCTCGAAAAATGATACCACGCAGGTGGTATTGTGAGCAAAGGTATACAACGATCTAGGACATGAGTAAAGATGATACTCAATGCAAGGTGGTATCAGAGCATAAGTTATGGCAACCAAGCATGTTCCAACTTAGAGTACATACATATCAAGTGATTCAAAGTATTAAACAGCTTGGATATTTTTAAAATACAAAAGATTATTAAGTCGTAAAGAGGATCGTAGAGGTCGCCCTAGAGAGTAGTTCCGCTAGCTTCGAGCGTCCCGGTTAGCATTCGAGAGGGATGAGCACGAGTAGGTTCCACTACCGCATCTATGAATCAACCTACGTGAAAGGTGTCAAGCCGACCATCTCGCGCCACCGAAGATGCCTCATGCCGTGGACTGCTTTACGCAAGAGCAAGGCAATGATTGCACAGATAGTACTCCATAGCGACATCGCCGCCAGCCGCAACTCCACCGCCACCTGTAGAGTGTTGGGTGGAAGAACCGGAGGTCAATACAGAGTATTAAATCGCGCCAAGCCATATGATGGCGGTGATCCGTGGCAGCTGGCTGGCTAGACCGTGTAAACAGTTTATGGAGTTATTGGTCGCATTTGATGAGCAAAGAGTCTTGCTTTAGTTTTCTCATGGAAGACAGTATTAAAGATCGTGGATGTCGTAGAGAGGAGGTATCCTGATGGCATAACATGGGACCAATTCCAAAGAAGAATTCTGATCGACCGATTCTTTCCTCAAAGTCATAAGGATTCAAAATCGAGGAGTTCTTCAAGTTGGAACAAAAGAATGCGTCAAGATCCGAGTATGAGAAGAAATTTCTGAACTAGTTAGATTGGTTCCATACATTCAGCAAATGAAGTCCTGAAATGTGTAAGAGGTTTTTATCGTGGATTCACAAAGACCGATCGTAGTGCATTTATCGCTGGTCCTGTAATAGATTGGGGGACTTAGTCAGGCCGCTCAGAGTCGAGCAAAGCACTACAGCCATGTATCGAGCGTATAGGAAAGTAAGAGTAAGAGGAGTGCACCGTGCACGCCCCAACAAAGCTCGTGGATAAAGACAAAGAGGAAAGAAAAGAAGAGCAGAGGTTAGAAGCAGAGGCCGAGGCAGGTCGAGGAGCTATCTCTAGTCGTGGACTCAAATGAGGCCCTAAGTTTCAGCAAGCACCTGCAGTATTCCTCCCGCTTGTCACGTGGTCGGCGACACCATGGGGAGTGCAGATTCAAAGACGCAGGTGTTTCCACCGTGGCCAAGAAGGCCATTTATTGGGTGGAGTGTCCTCGCTGATTGCGTGAGACATCGTGGCTGGGCCTATACTCCTAAGATTGCAGAGATGAGCACAAGTCGACGGGAGAGGCTTCTAGCGTGAGGGCTAACATACCATAGGTGTAGGTGGCCCGTGGTAGGTAGAGGCAAGGCCCCAAAGGATGTGACAGCCCGCACCGTGCCGTAGCATATGCCGTGACCTCGCCAAGATGCGGATGCATCCTGGGATGTGGTCACCGGTATTATTTCTATCCTTGATCACGATGCATATACCTTAGTGTAATCTGTGAGCTACGATTCATTTGCATCCAAGCCATTCTAGATCGTTTTCGCATAGAGACCCAACCGTTAGAGGGTCGTATGAGAGCTTTCCCTTCCACCGAGATCCATTACTCGTGCATTTAGTCGAGATAGTGTAGTTCTGATTGAGGGACAGGAGTTCCCAAATGACTAGAGCTTTAGATACGAGGGACTTCATGTGGTTTTCGGCATGGATCAAGTTATCTCGCCATGTAGCCACAATAGATTGTTATAAAAAGGAAGTGAAGCTGAATAAAGCAGGAAATTGGAAGTAAAGTTCGAGGATTACGAGAGAGTTGTCTCCTTGTATGATCTCCGCCATGACAAAGACGTAAAAATGTCACAGAAGGTCGTCAGTGGTTAATTCAGCTTACAGGAGACAAGGTAAGGAGGGACTATATCGATGAGATTCCAGTTGTTAGAGAGTTCCTGCATGTGTTCCTGATGATATCATGATTACCTCCGTGAAGAGATGAGCCAACATTGATTTGATTCCGGTGGACTGAGCCCATTTCCATTCCTCCTTATAGGATGGCTCCTGCAGAGTTAAGGGAGCTTAAAGCTCATAAGAACTGCTGAGTAAGGGATTTATTGGGGACCGGAGAGCAAGATCCTGGGAGCTCCAGCTTTCTCGTGAAAAGAAAGATGAGCTTGGCGCTGTGTATAGATTACAGCAATTGAATGTAGTTACCATCCGCAATCAAAGATCCACTTCTAGAATCGGCGAGTTATTTGATCAACTCCAAGGACTTCGAGTATACTCCGTGATAGACTTGAGGCCTGATATCATCGCTTGAGAGTTCGTGAGATAGATGCACCTAAGATGCATTCGTGACACGCTACGGACATTATGAGTTCCTGGCATGCCATTCGTTTGACTAATGCTCGCAAATGCTTATGGATTTGATGAAACCGAAAGATTCCAACCGTATTCGATAAAGTTCTATAGTTTTATTGATGATATCTAGTGTATTCAGTAGTTCGTAGAACATCTGTGAGCACCTCGAGATGGTATTACAAACCCTAAGGGAGAGAGCGCTTATATGCTGTTGAGCAAGTGTCGGGCTTTGGCTCGACAAGGTGGCATTCCGTCATGTAATTTCAAAGAGAGGGGTGGAGCGTGATCCCCGTAAATGTGGCGTGGTAAAATTGGAAACCACTGTAAGAATGTGTCGGGAGGTCTAAGCTTCCTTGGTTTGCCAGGTATTACAGAAGTTTGTTGAGGGTCCAAGATAGCAAATTAATCGACTGGAGTCGACAAGAAAAGATGTTAAGTAAGGATCAGAAGCTCGTCAAAAGAGTTTGGTGAGTCGAAGATAGATTGACTTCAAACCATACTCTAGCTTTACCCAATGGAAGATGGATTTGTGGTTTATATGGATGTTTCAAGGCAAGGCCTTGGTTGTGTTTTTGATGCGTAATGATAGGGTGATTGCATATGCCTCTAGACAGCTAAAGAAACATGAGGAGAATTATTCACACCCACTTTAGAGCTCACACAGCCTGTTTGCCTTAAAATATGGAGACATTATTTATATGGTGTTCCTTGTAGGATCTTTATTGCATCATAAAAGTCTTCTAATATATTTTCTACCCAAAAGAGTTAAACCAGGCAAAGAAGATGGCTTCGAAAGGATTAAGGACTACGATCGTATTTACAGTACCATCCAGAAAAGCTAACGCCGTAGCAGATGCCTCGAGTAGGCGACAGAGAGTTCCGTGGTCTCACATGAGATCAGTTATCTTCCACTACTGGGTGGATCCGAGAGCTTTAGGGTGATATCGAGGTTGAGGGATTCCTCGAGCCTTGTTACCACATTTCATGTTAGATCGGCTTCCTAAGTGACCGGGATTCTAAAGAGGCAGTCACAGATCCACAGGTTGATTGCTTTTAAAGCAGTTAGATAGAAAAGGGAAAGAAAGCAGAAGTTTCAGATTAGAGATACCACGATAGTTGAAAGGTCGAGAATGTGTGTGCGAGTATGGCGAATCGAAGAAAGACATCACAAAGAAGCACATCTCAGATAAGCAGGCATCCGTGTAGTACCAAGATGTATGTAACTCTTGGCAACATTAATGTGGAATGGATGAAGAAAGAGATAGCGAAGCTTGCTTTCCAGTGCCTAACCCGTCACAGGTGAAGGCAGAACGAGGCCCGCGGAAGATATGTGCCATTCTCATTCCAGCAGGAAATGGGAAAAGATCACTATGGATTTTGTGACAGGTCTTCCATTGTACTCGCAGACGCGATGATGCTAAGTATGGGTGATAGTTGATCGATCGACGAATCGCTTCATTTTCTACCGCCATCGCTGAAGATTCTTAGAAAAGTCGCTAAGTCAGATGTGGATGAGATAGTTGGAGATTTCATGGGTCCCAGCTCGATAGTGTCGATCGAGACTGTGTTCACATCTAGGTTTTGGCCTAGTTTGCACAAACATAGGTACTCGCTTACACTTCAATATACATTTCATCCTCGTAATGCATGGATACCAGAGAGGGACTTATTCGGGGACAAGCAGGATATACGAGCTTCTTGTGTGATGGAATCTGAAGAAGCCGATACTCACTTAGCACTACTGAGTTTGCCTACAACAATAACTATCACAAGATAGATATGGTTCCATTCGAGGCGTTGTAATGGCAGAAATGTGACTTCCAAAGCAGGCTGGATGTGAGGTTACAGAAGACTAGTAGGTCTCTAACTAGTACGCATCACTTCTCAGAGAAAGTGGAAAGTTGTCTGCGATAACTTAAAGATAGCAAGAGATGTATTAAAGCTATGCGGACAAATCACGTGAGAGAGAATTCTGCAGTTTGAACAGTGATAAAGTCTTTCAAGATTTCACCTTGGAAAGGTGTGTCGAGATTGGGAAACGAGGCAAGCTTAGTCCGAGGTGGTCGGGACCTTATGAGATCGTGAGCAAAGTGGGCCAGTAGCTATGCATTGAAGTTACCCCCTGCAGTTGTCAAGGATTCATGATACTTTCCATGTGTATCGTGTTGAGGGAAATATATCCCTGATCCTCTACATGTATCGAGAGAGCAACATTGCGCTTAAAGGAGAATTTGACGAGTGAGGAGATAATTCGTGCGTATTGTAGATCGCAAGGAACAAGGTGTTGAGAAGTAAAGTGATTCCATTAGTTAAAGTCTTATGGAAGAATCATGAGAGGGAGGTAGCTACTTGGGAGCCGTAGGGCCCAGATAAGCCAACAAAGACTCCCACTTATTCCTCCTGATGAGGTATGCTCTCTCCTTCTTTCGAGTTTAGTTTTCATTTCCGAGGACGAAATGTTCCTAAGGAGGGAGGATTTGCAGACTCCCGTCCCAGAGAGTCTACGCATATGACAATTTAGGGTGTATAAGAGTACCAAGTGTCACACTGAAATATTTGGAGACTAAAATATGAAATGAGAAATTATAGAACCCGGATTTATGGTATTAAACCAAGGGTACAATTGTCATTATGCAAATGAATATGAAAAATCAAAATTTAAGGTGTAGAGATGGGCCATAGTGGAAATTGAAAAAGTTGCTATTGCAATAATGAAAAGATGAGGGCTAGTTGCAATTTATGGAAAGTTAATTTAACAAAAAGAAGAAAAACAAAAGCAAAATTCATTTGGTCTCTAGTTGCCCTAACAAACCCGTAGGTGAGAAAAGAAGAGAGCCAAGAGGAGGAAGAGAAGAGGAAGAAGGAGGAGGAGAAGAGCAAGATCAAGGTATGTGTTTGATGTTCGGGCTTTAGTGTATTTTGATTTCTAGGCTTCGTATGGAGATTAGTTCTCCTTGATCTAGGTTTTGTGTAAAGGTCACACAAGCTCTTTGATTGGTTGGGGTTATGTGAGTAAAACCTAATTGATGTAAAAGAAACTTGGAATCATCAATTACATGATGTTTAAAAAGAATTGGTGGACCTTAGGTAGTGTTCTTGGATTTTTCACCTAAGGTTTTGTTTGAGTTTCAAAACACCAATTCACATGACGTGGAGTTGTTTTGTATAAATCTAAGTTGTTTTTGAGGTATTATGAATTATAGAAGTATATGGAGGAATTACATCAAAAGGGAGAAATAATAAAATCTGGGCATTTCGGGTAAGTCCTACTGGTAATAATAGGAAGTCCTACCGGTAGGACTTTGCTTCGTCATGGCCAAGTCCTACCGGTAGTTAAGTCCTACCGGTAGAACTTGTTCTGGTTTTCCTATTTCGACCAGTTTTCGTATTTCGGCCATAACTTCCTCATTTCTTATCCGATTTGAGTGATTCAAGTGGCTACGTAAATAGACTTCAAGGAGAACAAAATCAAGAAGTAGGAATAGCCAAATTCCTTATCCTAAGTGGCCTAAAAAATCTACTTAAAGTGGGGCCAAGGTGCAAGAAAAATTCCAAATTGCTTTGGACATAGAGTAGTCCGGGTTGTTTCGACGTAATTTGAGTTTCGTTCGACTGGGTGATTCCAGTTGAATAGAACCCTTAGCACCTTAACTTAAAAGAGTATGAAGAGTGTGACTAAGTCTAGAAGTACGTTAGTTATGCGATTAATTTGTCGTCAGATTCGGGCTGGAGTGCAGGGTTAAAAGTAAAGGCGGGATAAGTGTGAACTGTGCTCAAGTTACAAGCAAAGAGGTGAGTGTTCTAACTCATTTTTCCAAATACTAGTGTATTATTATTATTATTATTACAAATTGTTTTTACACTGGTATTTTATGGTTTTGAAAGAACCATTTTCAAGAAGCAAGCAATGAGATGAGTGCTACAAATGGTTTTGAGTTAAACCATTTTTGAAAACAAGTATCGTTTTAAATCAGAAACCATAACTAAGCAAGCAAGGAAGTAAGTAAATGGTTTTTGAAAAGTTAAACCATTTTTGAAGAAAGCAAGAACTAAGCAAATGGTTTTGAATAATTAAACCATTTTTCAAGGCAAATGGTTTCCTGCAAAGTGTAAAACCATTTTACAAAGAGCAAGCAAGCAAGCAATGAAAGGTTGTGAAACGGCGCCTCCTGGTTTAAGAAAGCAACCGGTCAGAGGTATCCCGCACGTGCACGCGCTGCTAGGATTTCATACACGATTAGAAGCCAGCCTGCTCCAAACATAGGACATACATCATGCATTTAAAGGAGACCGTGGCACGCATGTGGGTATATAAGGTTATGAGCTCTAACTAAGTGAGGTGATGCATGGATTTAGGTCAATTCCACCATTCACCGGAAAATAAAAAGGTGACGTGATTAGTCCCCACCCCGCACTATGGAGCATAAGTTCCCGTGTTCACTAGGGCATGATAAGCAAAATAAATCCACCCATTGGTTGATGTTTTATAAGCATGATAGCGCCGCTTTGAAAATCAACCATCGGGTTCCCGGCCGCCTGTGCTTCCGGAGAAGTTTTAAAGCAAACGGTTGAGTCCAGTTCTGCTTAGATTTCAAATGACGGCTGAGCTAAGTTCCCGTGGTTTTATTTTCAAAGCATGCATGAGCCAAGCTCCTGCTTTTATGAAAAGTTTGAGAAACTTTAAATCAAAGGTTTGTGAAAGGTTTTAAGAACTTTTCAAATAAGATAAAGCAAGCAAGAAAGAGAAAGTATGAGAAGTTTTATAAACTTCTAAGCAAGCAAGAAATAAGAGTTTTACAAGCTTTTAAAGAAAACCAAAATAAAGCAGGCAAGCAAAGAAAAGTTTTGAAAACTTTTAAAGCAAGCAAAGCAAAGAAAGGCTTCTCGGAAAATAATGTAAAAGAGAGTTTTACAGTTTTGAGATGTTTTCCGGAAAAGCAAAACCTTTTATAAAAGCATACACTCACCGAGCTCGCTAGCCTATTGGTTTCCATTTTAAAACTATTTTCCAGCATGTGTACTAAGACGAGCACAATAGGATTGGTCCCACATCACTTAAGTGTCGTGTATTATCAATATTTTGTAAAGAATATACTTTGAAATTGTATATGGAATATATGTATGTACATAGTTTAGTGTGATGGGAATGTGATGGTATGTTGGTTGCCATATTTGGATATAGTAAAATTGGATGTATACAGGATTTGGAATTTGTACTATGTGTACCACATGCTACCGGTTTTTCTCCACGTTAAGATTTTACCAAATCCTAAGTTATAAATAAAAGAAAAATTTTTATGGGGAGGTTTTAGGCAAGCAATACGGCCATTTTCATTGTGGATTTCTAGTCGCAGAGGTAACCCACTAGGATTTATGTGGAGTGACAGACGCCCCGTCTAGGTGGGGGTGTGTCAGCAATAATCTCAAATTCGGTTTGTGATTTCTTAATAAAAATGCACAAGCATATAGGTTTGTTCAAATACCTTTTCTTTAATAAATACGCACTAAAGAAATTGTACCACATATGTATGGATTGTATTGCGTATGAAGATCATTGTAACTTGATTGAGTACATGCTATGAAGTTTTGTACTATTTGCTTTAAGCAATTTAAATCCTTTTGGAATTTTCATGTATATATCATTAATATGATCCATATAAATATACTATGACAACAACCGTGAGATGCACATCTAATCCTTCAGAGATTGTTAGGGCACTTTCATACAAATGTTTATTTGTGCTCAATAGACTTTATACTTCAAGGTGTTTGAACTACATGTCCAAAAACTTATTGTTTTATTAATAAGTGTAATTTTGCATGCATAACTTTTTTTCATTTGGCCAATCATTTCTTTTTTTACTTTCTTCCACATTTTGTGGTTTGGGATCGTCATCATTTTATATGATGTCTAAGGCCACTTAGAAAATATCATAAAAAAAAAAATTATTTCAACCAAATTTTCAGCTTTATGCATATAACTTAATGAGATTTCATTATTTTCAAGTACCTATGCCTTTTCAAGGGCTTTTTGTGCATTTCCTACATCTTCAGAGGTTCTTGTTTATTATATATCTCTATAGGGGCTTGTAGCTTATCATGTATCTCTAATGGGGCCTTCTGTTTATTACGCCTCACGACTCTTTGTTTCATTATTACGTGACTCTGGCTGTGTGTCATATTCATCATGTGTCTCTACAAGGGTCTTTTGTTTATTATGTTCATATACAAGAGCCTTTTGTTTATTATTTACCTATACAAGAGCTTCTCATTTACTAGCTATGTGCCTCTACAGGGGCTTCTCGTTTACTATGTGCATTTACAAAAGCTTCTTTTTTACTATGAACCTCTATAGGGACTTCTTATTATGCGTCTCTATAGGGGTTTCTTGTTTATTGTGTGCCTTTACAAAGGTCTTTTGTCTTATTTGTTCTTCTTCAGGAATTCTAAGTTTTACTTATGTTCTCCTCTTTCGAGGGGTTATGTCTCTAAGCCAATAGGTATCTCACACTTCGAGTGTTTGTTAAATTCATTTGCTAATTTCCTACAAGGACATCAATCTGTGCTAGAGTATTTGAAAATCCGGATATGTGGCTTCATCACTTTCTTTATTAATGAATGCATTGGTAATCTGTTTGCAAGTTTTTGCAAATGAACGATCCTTTAAATTTCTTGTTCAAATTGGTTTTTATGAGGATCAAGATGTGATCATAGACGCATTCCACGTAATTTATTGTTATTCTTCAAGAATCAACTTTTCTCCCATAATGGTAAGAACACAATAATAATCTATAAAGCCACTAAGTAGCACATGAGTGTTTTATGATATTATTGGAGACATTAATTGACCTAGCATGTTATACCAAATGATAAAAATCTTTGAGTTGTTGAACTTCTGGTTTACAACAACATATGATTTAGTAGGCTTTATGTTTGTTTCTCTCAAAGGCTCTCTAATTAAATTTCAAGTATTAGAGATGGTACTTATACCGGTACTGTTAGTGTCAAATTGAAAATATTTTATTTTAAAGAATATGTAAGTGGTTGGCACAATTGGCAAGACTTTATGATCATCATTCATCTTGAAACTTAATAACACATAAATTCAGAGAAAGACATTAACATGTGTTAGATCACAAATACAATTACTTTAAAATGACATTTCCTCTTTGTAAAGCAAAATAGGTTCAACAAAGAAATAAGCCAACCAAACAACAATAAATCAACCACAATGAGACAATAATTTTTATGTGGAAAACCCCTAAATCAAAAGGGTAAAAAACCACGGGACCCGTAGGCCACTTAAACTTCCACTATTTCAACAATGACAATAATGGGTTACACCAAGTTCTTTTCTAGCAAGCAAACTAGAGGCTCACAACAACAATACATCAAGAATATCATTCTTGGAACACCAAAGCAACAAACATCATCACCAAGGATGGATAACTCCAAAAGAGAAAAGGAAAAATTTCACCAAAGGGTAGAATAGCCAATGCGTATTGTGGAGAGAGCTAACCAACGATCCAAATTGCTATATTGAAGAGCACTTTGTAAGGAATCACCAAGTTAAATTTGAGCCAAAATGAACATGATTTGGTCTTCCATCTTCTTGCAAAAGAGTTTCAAAACCCTAGCCTTAATTTCTTTCTCTCTAAACCACCTCCCCTCTTTTTTCAAGTTATTTTTCGAGAACCCTGCCAACCCTCACTTTTTTGCTTTTTTGATTTTATAAAGCGAACGGGCTTCTCACGATTAAGGTCCAAATTTCATTAAAATGAATGGGGCGGACTTAACAAATCTCCCCCTCCGCCTCATGTCGTGGGCTCGACCAAGCCCACTCTCTACCTACAAGCTTCTAGCTTCTCCTTAGGCAAACACTTAGTTAACATGTCTGGTCTATTCTCACTAGTATGTATTTTCTCCAAATACAATTGCTTTAACTCAAGCACATCATGAATCCAGTGACATCTAACATCAATATGCTTTGATCTTGAATGGAATGTCGAATTCTTAGAGAGGCGAATGACACTCTGGTTATCACTATAAAAAACATACATCTCTTGTTGCAACACCAATTCTTCTAAGAATTTTCTCATCCACAAAGCTTCTTTACAACCCCCAATAATAACAATGTATTCAGCTTCTGTGGTGGATAATGCAACACATTTCTGTGACTTGGATTGTTAAAAGACAACTCCCCTATAAAAGCCATCAAGAACCTTGAAATGGACTTCTTGGAATCAACATCACCTGTCATGTCTGAATCTCTGTATCAATCTAGCATAGGCTCACCAAAAACTAAAACATAAGCATACCCTGGAAGTGCCTCTAAGATATCTCAATATCCAATTTACTGCTTCCCAATGCTCATTTCCAGAATCAGTAAGAAGCCAACTAACAACTCTAATTTCATGAGCAATCTCTAGCCTAGTATAAACCATAACATACATCAAACTACCAACAACAGACGCATAAGGAACTTTGCTCATCTCTTTCATATCTTTCTCACTTATAGGACATTGCTTAAAGTTGCTTTTAAGTGGCCTCGGCATGAGAACAACCGCTTAGCCTTGCTCATGCTGAATCTTTCAAGAACCTTCTCAATGTAACTTATAGAAATAACCAAAGCTTTCTATTTTTCCTATCACAAGAGATCTTCATACCATGTATCTGTTTTGTCGATCCCAAATCTTTCATAAACACTTGCTAAGATCTTTCTTTAATCGTTCTATCTTGCTATAATCATGACCAATTATCAACATGTCATCAACATACATGAGGAGGACAATAAAATCATCATCAAAGAACTTTCTAGTAAACCCACAATGATCGGATGTGGTTATGTTGTACCCATGACTCATCATGAAAGAGTCAAACTTCTTATACCATTGTCTTAGTGCTTGCTTGAGTCCATACAAGCTCTTCTTTAACTTGCACACAAGATTTTCTTTTCCTTTTACTTCAAACCCTTAAGGTTGCTGCATATAGATTTCTTCTTCCAAATCACCATGAAGAAATGCAGTTTTCACATCAAGTTGCTCAACTTCTAAATTCAAGCGAGTGGCAAGACTAAGAGCAACACTAATAGAGGACATCTTTACCAATGGAGAGAAGATGCTTCAAAGTCAATACCTTTCTTCTGATTGAACCCCTTCATAACCAATCACGCCTTGTGCCTAAGTTGTGAGCCACTGTTTTTAGTTTTCAATCTGTACTTATGAGAGCTTTCTTTCCTTTTGGTAACTTCACCAAGTCATATGTGTGGTTCTCAAGTAAGGATCTCTCTTCTTCTTGCATGACTTTAACCCACTCTTTCTTACTATCATGTAAAATGGCTTCTTAGTAAGTTTCTGGCTCTCCCCCACATATTCATTATGAGGATATCTCAGAGAAGGTTAATGCTCATCGGGTAGATCTTCTCAATGGTGGTCTCGGGATGTGGTGGTAGTGAAAGTTCTCCATCAACTTGTTCAATTGGCTCAACATCATCAAATGTAAGGTCATCTTTATTTTTGTGATGCCCCAACCGCATTCCGCACAACCCGCCAACCTCGTAATTCCTATGGATTTCGTGACCCGATACCACACCGTTGTGTCCCATTTATCTAGATCCATATTAATAAAGTTGGGCGTAGTCTCCTTGTTCTGTGAGCTCTACCCAACATACAACTCAGACACAATAATCCATAAGAGTTTATTACAACACTCTTATACATAAATATATATTAAAACCAAATTTTGTTCTAATGTAGTTTTACCCTTAAGACTAATTTCTTCAATACGTCCCTTTACTGGGACCCATTCATTCATATTTAAATCAAAAATATGAAAATTAACGGTTAATGACTGTCCATAAGAGTCTGATCACGGCCCTTTTACCATAATTACATACCCGATTATTTATACAATAGTTCAAAAGAATTTAATTACAATTCTTTTTACATAAAATACGTTTTACAAAAGTATTGTAAAGGCCACATGTCGACCTTCTTCACAATCACGGCCTCATCAGAGCGTCGTTTCCTTGTACTCCCCCTGTACCTGAAAGGGGGTCCAACAACGGGGTGAGCAATGCCGAGTAGAAAATCTTTCCTATAAGGGCTACTCTTCGCCTAAATGCACATGCAATGACATACATAAAACATCAACTCACATTCCAGGCAATAATGTAAATTCTATATGGAATGTTTCATCTCATGCATGAGATGAGAGTCCTCATGCCCATAACCTAAGTCCCGACTGACTCCCTCACACCTGCAATGCCAAGTGTGAAAAAACCGCCATGGCGCCTCGCCTCGACCCTTCAAACAAAAGCTGTTGTATTTGCATACATCGATACCCCCAATGCCTACTTATTTCCTTACCAAGTATTGTGTATTATGCATTTGTGGGCCACGGATTTTCGGGTTCTCACTATAGGACGCCGCACGCCTATACAACATTTTTTATAGGCTTTCACCGACGATTTCATGTCTAAACCATATACCAAGTTTTTCACCCTGGGTACCTATCCCTACTTTGTCACCCATTTACATAATGCATTTTCATGCCATAACCGTGGAAGGCCCCAATTTAGACGTTGTCCCATTTTACTGAGCTCACCATCGAACACCAAACGAGTGTTGATTTAACCATGTCCTCACGACATACACGAACAACACCAACACAAAGGTTTATTTACCATGGTCGAACACCAATATATGTCACTTAACCATGCACTCCACCGACTTCGACGTAATGTGGACCGTGCATATAAATGCACCATGCTGATTTGCGCGTATGTCATGCTACATGCAACATTTATAAATTCCGGATAATTATATTTCCTACATATAATTTCCATTCATCACAATTTCTATGTTAATACGTCAAGCAAGTATATATAAACATGATTTTTTTTTACACACAACAACATGTTATTTATTTTTCTAACAATAACACAATAAAACGGGCCCAAATCTCGATCCATATAAATGTGGCACCTCTCGTCCTTTCACGGCTTGTCATTGAATTATCGTGGATACCAAACACACCACAAAAACCCAACGTAAATCCCGTAGATCAAACCAAATCTCTCAACCCAATCCGAATCGGTCAAAACCAAATTCCTAAAATTTATGAAATATTCATTCCCAAAATCTTGTCCGAACTGTTGTAAACAGTCCCGAAAATTCAGCCCGGACTGTTCGAAAACAATCTCGAAAATTCCTAAAAATTCCTACACTCAATTTACAGCCTCTCACGGCCTCTGAGAAAACCCCAAGCCATTAAATGACCTTTAGGCTCAAAATAACCTAAGTAGGAAAATTCCCTACCTCGTGAAGTTTGACAAAACTCTAAGATTTTGGTACCCACACGTAGCTCTTGATGTGTGGACCGACTTTGCCTTTTGCTCCGAAGAAAACCTATAGTCCGATTTCCTTAAATCTTAGAGAGAAGCAGAAAGAAAGAAAAATAAAAATCTCTCTCTCTCTCTCCTCTCGCTCTAACTGTCAAAAAATGACCTTCCCTTTTTTACTTTCATTCTTTTTATTTTTATTTTTTTTATTTCCTTTTCTTTTCTTTTATTTATTATTTTACTTTTATTATTATTATTATTATTATTTTCTTTTCCTTATTTATTTATTTATTTTCTTGCTTTATCTTTCCCATTATTTCCTTTACTTGACACTTGGCTCAATGTAAACCATTCTCACAAGTACACCACATGTCATGCCATATGTCACTAGACATCTGATACTTCAAAAAACATGAAATTTCGACTGTCTCGGAATTCGACGAAATTCGACATGGTAGCTAGATTTCGCAAGACGATTTCAATGGTAAAATCCGTTTCATCATTTGAGATCTAGAAAAATTCTGGATTTTTGACCAAAATTACTGCTTTAATTTTCCTTTAAAAAATTGAATTTTTCTCTGGTTTTATAAATTTCGTGACACCTCATAACCTTCTCAGAATCCTCCCCATGATTAGTGCATGTGCATTATAGGTGGAACAATTGGATCAATTCTAATTGCAATTTCACAGGAACTAGTTTAACCTTGTCACTCATCATCACCAAGTTATTCAAGAAACACAACATCTTTGCTTTTGACAATCTTCCTGCTCATTGGATCCTATAGCCTGTACCCAAATTCTTCATTACAATACCATAAGAAAATACATTGTTTCGCCTTGACATCAAGTTTTGACCTCTCATCTTTAGGGATATGAACAAATTCTTTAAAGCCAAACACTCTCGAATGGTCATATGAAACATCTTTTCCTATCTACACTCTTTCAAGTACATAACCTTTAAAGGAACTCCATGGAGAACGGTTTGACGGGTCAATTGATGTTCTCATAACCTCTCCCCAAAAGGACTTAGGTAGCTTAGAATGAGAAAGCATACACCTAATCCTTTCCTCAATGGTTTTGTTCATCCTCTCAGCTACACCATTTTGTTGAGGAGTTTTAGGTATAGTCTTTTCAAGTCAAATGCCAAGAAGTTTGTAATAACTTTCAAATAGACCCCTACATTCACCACCATTGTCTGCTTTGACAGCCTTTAATTTTCTTCCTATTTCTCTTTCTAATTTGGCATGGAGTTCTATGAAGACATCTAGCACATGATCTTTAGTTTTCAAAGCAAAACCCCAAACTTTTCTAAAGTGATCATCAATGAAAATCACAAAATAAAGTACACTACAACCAATTTTAGTTTGCATAGTACAAACATCATTGTGAATTAAATCAATAACATTTGGCCTTCTAGATGGTGGATTTGTGTGAATTGCAACTCTATGTGCTTTTCCAAATAAACAATGATCACAAGTTTTAAGAGGCAACCTTAAGATTTAAGGTGAATTTCCTTATTGTACGCCTAAACTCCTGGTCCTTTTTGATGTCTGCTAACTGAGGAATACATGTAGCCACTGGAAAGGTCTCAATGTTACAAATGAGTCTCTAAATTCGAGACTCAAACATGAGTAAAAATGGCCACGTTAGGCCCATACATCCATACTCACCAAGATATAACAAACTATATTACAATAGTTTCAAGAGTTAATTACACTCCTATACAAACATGTATCAATAAGAATGTTTCATACATGTTTTACAAAAATATAGTCAAACCCACATGTCGGCTTCTTCAAAGCCAGATGTAGCGAGCGCCGTTTTCCGAATAATTTCACACTTGAAAGCGATCCTACTCACAAGTGAGCAATGCCAAGTAGTTTTATTTTCCTACATGGGCTACTCCTAACCTAAAATGCACATGCAATGGCCCGTCTCAAATGTCCACACATCCAAGTAAAATGTCTACATGAATGTCATATGTCATGCATGAAATGTCATCATGCCCATATCCCGAGTCACTCATCGACTCCCTCACACATGCCTATGCCAAGTGTGACGACCGCCACCGGTAGTACCAATGACACACATATATCGAGCCCTTACCGGCTCACCAAGATTCCACTCGCAAGTGCCAATGGGCAACCATCTCGAAATAACCCGAATTCTATCACACAACTTGAAGTCTATGCGGTTATTCAGCAAGCAATGGCCTTAATTTTAGGCAAATGTATCCGCTTATACCGTGGGTCTCTTACTCCCATACAGAAATTTTGGCTCACGCCACGTCTCTTACCCCCATGTTCCAGGCTTTTCACTTGAGGAGATTAACGGGCCCTTTCTTGCTTCGCCCAACACACATTAATTATTATTTCACTTTATGTTTTGAACCATGGGTCATTTATTGGACGTCGTCCAAAATACGAGCTCATCACGCGTTCACCAAGAATGGTGAATAACCATTTCGTGCACCCACACCCGACTCAACGCGATGTAACTGTGCACATGAATGCAATGATGCCAATTCATATATTCAATTCTAATGATTCTTACACAATTATATTTCATATAATTAAACAATTAACACATCAAATTAACATGCATTAACAATTCTCATTCTACACAAATAACACATGCTATTCATTCCAAACAACAACATGCAAGCAATGAGCACAAGAGTGAATTCTTGTCCAACCACCCCTTCGACTACACAAGGCGCTCCCATCATAAGTCGTGGACTCCGTCTGGGTGATCTGGCCCCCACTCAAGTATTCGGTCCCTTTTCTTTGGGACCAAATTTCATGGCCATTTCTGACCTCCAACTCCCAAAACCATTTTCATGGCTTTTTAGACAAGAAATAACCAAGTAGGAGAAGACCCCTAATTCCTGAGTTGTTGAACTCCACAACACCTGCACCACGCAGCTCTCAGTGGGGATCAACTTTGCCTCGCCCCTCGTCCTGGATCTCACGGACAGATCAATGGGGTAACTGTGTAGAGTAGTTGAGAGCTTCTCACCATAAAAGCCTTCTCCTCCTCTCTGGGCTTTCCTTTTATCTCTCCTTCTCTTCTCGCAACCAATTTAGTCAAGATGGGTCAAGAGAACTTGTCCTCTCACTTTTCACATGTCACATTCTAAGTGGCCACCTTGGATTACACCTTATCCCTTATCCATCTACCATAGATTTCCACTAAATCCCATGTTGCCACATGTCTTTCATGGGTCCCATTCAGCTCAGTTGTCACAATCTGTTTCAACTTGACACGTGTCTCATCTTTGAGCCACTCAAATGTGCCAAGTGTCCTCGCACCACCTTCCTCGCGGCTCGAAAAATGTGAAATTTTGACTATTTCAGAATTCAACAAAATTCGACGTAGTAGCTAGATTTCGCGACACGATTCCAACGGTGAAGTCCGTTTCGTCATCCGAGATCCAGAAAATTTTCGGATTTTGACCGAAATTACCGTTTTACTCTTTTTCAGAAAATTAGAATATTTTGGGGTTTTACACTTATAGCAAGAGTTTGAAGTCCTTTCTCACTTATGTGACCAAGCCTCCTATGCCAAAGTTCAATGCTTACATCTCGTTGGGCTGCATTGATATCTCCTTTACGTAGCTTAGCTTCCATGACATAGAGGGTGTTTTGTTTCTTTTCTCTTGCCACTACTAAAAAGCATTTGGTGAGCTTCCATTTACTTTCATCAAAAGAATTTGTAAATCCCTCATCATCAAGTTTGCATGTGGATATCAAGTTGAGATGAATATCTAGAACATGTCTAACATCCTTAGAGTACCAGTTTATTTCCAATACTAGTCTATAAGAGAATATCTCCAATACCCACAATCTCGATAATGGTTAATCGCTTCCATTCTAACATTACCAAATTACTACCAGAGGCAAAAAATCACTATGAGAAGTAACATGGGATGAGGCAACCAAACTGTTCACTCAGTTGCTATCTTAGGTCATAAAGACCTACTACAATCCATCAATTCTCTAAATATAATCATGATATCACCTTCATTGGCAATTGTATTAGTCTTTTTATTTTCTTTCTTCACTGCATCATGTTCCTTTTTCCAAATACTACACTCTTTCTTTATGTGGCCAACCTTGTTGTAGTGACAACATTTGATATATTTTCTGGATTCGAATCTTCCTCTAAAACCATGGGGATTTCTACTTTGACTTATCCTATGCCTTTCTGATTTTTCTTGTCTTTCATGTTTTTCATGAAAAAGTACTCTAGAAGAAGATTCACCTTTTTCTTTCCTTCTAGCTCTTCATTCAACAAGCTATCTTTAACACTCTCCATACTTAGGAACCTATTCGGAAAGTGGGAATTACTAACTGCTACCACCAACGCCTCCCAACCACGTTAAGGAGTTAAGAAGTAATGATTCTTGCATCTCATCTTCCATGTTCATTTTCATGGCAACCAACTTGTTCACAATACCCTAAAAAGAACTTATATACTCAACCATGTTGTTCCCATCCTTGTACTTCAAATTGACAAGTCTTATAATCAAAGTAGTTTTATTTCCTGATGTTTTCCTGGCAAAAAGGTTTTCAAGCTTTTTCTAAACAACATCTACTTTCATTTCATCATAAATGTGTTCATGTAGAATTGGATCCATCCACCTTCTCATACAAGCAATGGCTTTTCTATGTTCCACTTCCCAATCCTCATCAAGCATGTCAGATGGTTTTTCTTTCAATCGAATGAGCTTATATAAATCTTTACAATATAGAAAATCTTCCATCATATGCTTCCAAGTGGAATAATTCAACGAATTTAATTTTATCATGCCATCATCCATTCTAGCACACAAAAAAACTCCAAACATCCAAGCTCTAATACCACTTTGTTGGGAAAGACTACCAAATACAATTATTCTAAAAATGGCATTTCCCTCTTTGTGTGTTAAAATAGGTTGAACAAAAAAAATAAGCCAACAACAAAGCCAACAAAGAAACAATAAATCAACCACAATAAGGAAAAAAATTTTACTTGGAAAACCCCCAAATGAAAATGGTAAAACCATGGGTCCAGAGGGCCAGCCTTTAAACTTCCACTATTTCAACAATGACAATAATGGGTTACACCAAGTTCTTTTTTAACAAGCAAACTAGAGGCTCACAACAACAATACATCAAGAATATCATTCTTGGTACACCAAAGCAACAAACATCATCACGAAGGATGGATAACTCAAGAAAGAAAAGGAAAAATCTTACCAAAGGGTGGAATATCCAAATGGGTATTATGGAGAGAGCTACCAATGATCCAAACTTCTATGATTGAAGAGCATTTTGTAAGGAATCACCATGTCAAATTTGAGCCAAAACGAAGATGATTTGGTCTTCTATCTTCTTGCAAAGAGTTTCAAAACCCTAGCCCCAATTTCTCTCTCCCTAAACCTTCTCCCCTATTTTTTCAAGTCAAGGTCATGAGAACCCTCAAGCAACCCTTACTTTTGCTTTTTGATTTTATGAATCAATGGGCTTTGCCCATGAAAGTCCATCCCACGAATGAATGGGGCAAACCTAACAATATGAATGACAAGATGATATTCCTATTAACTCAAAAGAAAATACATAACATTCTTCAATATTGATATTTTCATCATTTATCAAATAGTTTAAATTTTTGTTGGGACCTCCAAAAGAATATATCTACATCATAATAAGATTGGTCTATCCCATTGTTATCCGTAAACTTCATCTCTACCTTTTTTTTTTTAAAATTGATGTTTGGTAAAGGTGGACCAAATGTTTAGCCATACAACAAGTATGCAACCGATGTCCTTGCATATAACATCTATAATAATTATTCTCATGATTCTTGGAAGGTTTATCCCAGATACACTTTTGATTTACCTCAATTATAATCTACTTATGGCGGTGAGCCTTTTCATTTTCTAAGGATTTAAGGGATTATCAATATGATATTGGGAAATTATTTTTTTCATGATTGGGAACATGAACATCCTCATCTATATCCATAAATTTGAGATGATATTGCATTCTCTTTGCGAAATCAATTCAAACACAATTGGATAAGATTGATGACTTTTCATCAAAATTTCAATAGTTTATGATGATGCTTTTTCAACCGGAACTGGGCTTGAGTGTGTTGATCTACTGGCCGGGTCCGCTTGACTCGTGACATTGACTCCTCTAAAACAAGAAACAAAAAAGGATCAAGTACTCATTGCTCTCCGATGCCTACGCTTGCTCTTTCCGGAAGAGAAGATCAATCGCTTAGGGAATGAACTTTCAGGCGTAAGTCTCGCTGTATCTTTCACTCTACGAGGTGGCCTCGGTATTTATAATGGATGATCATGACAACTTTCCTAATCGATTATGACACTCACAATATGTTTCCTAGTCGATGATGGCAATCAATAACATGTTTCCTAGTTTGAGGATGATATAATATTTCTCACTCGAGTAGAGATTTTCTTTCCTTATCGTGAAACCAATTAATAAGGGATAATCGAGGGGTGATAATTGAGGATTATCTTACTTTCCCGATTGGGCGAGATCAGGTGTTTTCCTCACACAGATTCTCGGGTCATAACAATTTTTAAAGTGGGCGTAGTTTGGGCCCTCGCTTAGCCCGCTCGAGGGATACCTACATGGGCCTATTGCTAGTAATTGGCCTATTTTTAATTCCAACGCTCGGGGCTTGTATTCGGGGCTTATGTGCCCATTATTTGAAACCCTATCACCGCCCCAAACTTTTGACTAAGCGGGCTGCAGCAAGGGTCAGATCGCCTCTTCGATCGCCGAGCACCCGCACGCGGGCTACTCAGAAGGGTTTGATTGTGGCTTTGTCGCGCCCCACGCCCCCGTGATATGACGACTTCGACGCCGCGCTTATTTCGACCGTGGCTCGCTTCCTTAAAAATGTCCCATGACCGCTTCGCACTTTGTCATTTTGTCGGCCCCCGGGCGTCAGATTCGCTCGGGTGAGTTGTTCGAACTCTTAAAGAAGTGTTGGTCAGAAGTGAGCGCTCCACTCCGGGTCTCGTGTCGCCCGCACGCCTCTAATGCGCCCGGAGGTCTACCACCACGCCACCGGCCGGTCTTGCATCCTTGGAGGATTGGCGTCGCTTCCTACTTGTTTCTGGAAGCTGATACCATCAATCGAGACGTTAGCTTTATTCGTAAAGGAACCGCCGCTCCTACTGGGATGGCGCCAAACTGATGATGCTTTTTCAACCGGAACTGGCTCGAAAGGCATAGGATTCGCTGAGCTGATCCAATACTCGTGACGCTGGACTCTCTACAAAAAACAAGAAACAAAAAGGGATCGACGGGGCTCGCCTGTCATTACCCGATGCCTAAGTCAGTTCTTTCCGGGGGAAGAGAAGATCAACTGCTTAGAGAATGAACTTTCTGTGCGTAAGTTTACGTACCTTTCACTTACGGGGTGGCTTGGTATTTATAATGGATGATCATGACAACTTTCCTAGTTGGATGATGACACTGAATAACATGTTTCTAGTCGAGGATGATACAAATATATCTCTCTATCAAGTAGAGATTTTCTTTCCTTATCAGAAACCAATTAATAAGGGAGGAATCAGGGTGATAATCGGGGAATATCTTACTTTCTCAATAGTGAAGATTGGGTGTTTTCCCCTACTACGGATTCCCTCGGGCCGCAACCTTTAGCAATGAGTTGGGCCCTTCATTTGCCTTTCGAGGGATACCATTGCGGCCTATTGGGCAGTTTTTTGGTCCCATTTTAATTCGACGCTTAAGCCAGATTCGGGCCTGCGCCATTATTTCAAACCCTAACACTGTCTCCCCCAGCCTTGACTAAGCAAGGTAGTAAGGGTCAGACGCTTCTCGATCGGGCCGATACCACGCGGGCTACCGCTAGCGGTTTGATTAGTGGCTTCGCTAACGTCCCACGTCCCGTGATATGACTCGCTTTCCTCGATTTCAAGGCTTATTTTTGGCCGTGGCTCTTGCTTCTTAAAACGTCCCCGACCGCTTGCATTTTGTCTTTGTTCTCAAAGCTTTGCCTCGCAAATTGGTGCTTCCTTTCCTGGCTTTATTGTCCGATCACTGCCTGCACTACTTCGCGTGGTCCTCGATACTCGGGCCAGCCGGCCCCTCGCCTTGTTTCGCTCTCTGCACTCAGCTTTCTCTTATCCTCCTGTCTTTGTTCTCAAGTCTTGTTAGATTCTAAGGCATGCCTAAATACCTGTGATTTCCTTTGATTTCTCATTCTTCCTCGTTTAACCCTATGTACCTCCCATAACTCCGGGGTTTCTCCTCCGTTCGTATAGAGAGAGTAATCCCGCCGAGGTGTTTAGCTATGCTAGATTGATTCGGGGTATGGACAATTTATTGCAGTTCACCGGCCGCCTGGAACGCCCTTTCCCTCGATAAGGGTAAGGGCAAACCAACGAAATTGCCCCTAGTGGCCTGAGCATTCAGGGCTACTATTCAAAACGTCGAGACCGTGTCCCAACCGGCCGAACCCTCCTATGGTGAGATCTCATGCCCGATATGGCCCCCCGCTTGGGGTCCAGGTTTGTGCCCACTGGCCGACCACCTGTACGCTGGTCATTAAGTGCCTAAAATGGTATGCTTTTTTGAGGTGGCATTCGAGAACGACCTCCGCTTTCCCTTACATCCTTTTATAAAAAGGGTCCTGCAGCATTTCAACGTCTACCCCTCTCAGCTTTCTCACAATTTCTAGGGCATTCTGGTGGGGTTGTTAATCGTTTTTAGGGACAAAGGCTTGGGTGTTCCTGCATTGCCCCGCTTAGACTCTTCAAAGGAGGTCAGCCAAGGCTTTCTTTATATCTCCAAGCGCTCTAGTGCTAAGTTGATCATTTCGGACCTTCCCTCCTCGCACAAGTTCTGGAAGGAACGTTATTTCTTTGTTAGTGGCCGCCATTGGGAGTACAACTTGATCGAGGATAATTCCTCATGGCTCCAAACGTTTGACTACTCCCGAGAACCCTTCGTGAGTTCTCCTTGTCTTGATTTGTTTCGCTTTTTAACTGGCCATAAGATATTTCTAACATTGTTCGTCGTGTGGCATTTAGGTGCTCGACCAGATCTTAGTCCTGAGGACAAGGAGGTGAAGTGGAAGATGGTGGTGTGCGCCCCGCGACCTTATTTCGAGCTCATCAGCCTGATTTTCTGGTCAGCCTTGGCAAGGCCCACCTTAACTCCTTTCTCGAGGTCTCTCCCCTCTCACATGAAGCATTCCTGGTCCCCAAATCTTCCTCACCGGTCCGTTTTCGAGCCCCCACCTCGGGCCTACATGGGGAGAGTCCAACCCACCTGCAGGTGCCGGTGTGCCAAGAGGAGGTGGAACTGAACCTCTCGAGCTCGCTGTAGGGTCGCCCTCCCGTCGTGGGCAAGACCCTAAAGGTGGGGACCTATCCCCTACCTTCGTCTGCCGTTGGGGCTGGTGGCTCTTCGGGAGGGGCGAATGAATCTCCCTTAGAGGTTCTCCCCTATCTCATCCATTGAGTCCCACACTGAGGTCGTCCCTCCTACGGCGACGAGGTGACAGGAAATCGCGATTGCTTCTGGAGGCCGAGGGATGAGGACTCTCGCTTTCTCACGTATGGCTCGCCGGGCTATTTCCCCATTCACGCGACATTCGACCGGGAGGGTGGGCGCCGGGCCTGCCAAGGAGGCTCCGCTCTTTTCTTCGTGGAACCGTCCGTACGTAGAAGTGCTTTCGTTGATATTTTTCTTTATTGTTTTAGTTCGGGTAGCTGAATCCCTGTCTTTTTTTTTTTAGGTGGCTACTTATGCGAAAGGCTCAAAGGGAGGCAACCCCACGAGGCTCGCTAAGGCAAGAAGTCTTACAAGGCCAAGGCCACTTCCCCGACCGAGAGAGCTAGTCTCAGGAGGCAGACATGACTGAGGATTCAGAGCTGGTTGACAGATCAGTGAAATGAGCCGAGGATGCTAGAAAGGAGGCTCAAAGGGCGAAGGTTGCCGAAGACGAGCCGCGCACGCGAGAGGAGTCAGAAATGTCAGGTGACTGTGTGCCAAGACGGCAGCTGAGCAGCCTGCCAAGAAGCTCTGAGGCGGGTAACTCTATGAATTGACTAAGAGCTCGCGTGCTCGAATGGACCTCAAGGAGGCGCATGGGCTTCGGGCACCCAGCGGCGAAGTGATACCGAGCTCAAAGATCTATAAGATGTACCCAACGGCTCCGGTGGTTTGCCTTCAACGTCTAAGGCTTCCCGAGCTTCCCAGACTGAGTCCAATGATCCAAATTTCTCGATGAGGAGGTTGAAGGATCTGGTCGAGGTTGAGGTTGATGTGCGCGAGGTGTTTCCCGATCGTGCCCCCACCGGTGATTCTCGAGTTCCTCCCAGGGGCCGCTCGCTTGATACCCGCCGGGTCTCACCCACTCCTCCCCTTCCGCAAGCCGGGCCCATCACCGCTTTGCAGCTCTCCCTTTTTTCGGTGCATCTCGAGCGGAGCCTAGGCTTTCTGCATTGCTTCGACTTTGACTATTTATTGATATACCACGATTCATCATTAATTTCTTCGCTCCTTCCCTTGCTTTGATTCAATCGCTCGGGCTTTCTGCCGCGAGGTTCTCCTAGAGTGGTTACGCTCTGCGAACTGAGCTACTGGGCTCCTGAGCTACTTGGCTCCATGGCGGTTCTACTTTGAAATGCTACGCCTCCGAATCCAGCTACTGCGCCCCGAGCTAGCGCATGGCTCCCGCGGGCTTACGTGGGCCTTTGGCGCTACGCCCGCAAACCGAGCCACGGCTCCGCGGGCTACACTAATCGGCTCGAAATGCTATGCTCGCGAACCGAGCTACTGGGCCTATGGCCGGCGGCGCGGCGGGCCCGCCGGTCTACGCCTACGAATCGAAAGCATCGGGGCTCCTCGAGCCACGGCCCGTGGCGCCATTGGCCTTCGAGCGACATTACCGAATCAGCCGACGGTTTACAGGCACACGGCTTGGTCAAGCACGCTATAATCGAGCTACTAGGCCTCTGGCCATCGCCTGGCTATAACACCATTTGAGGTTACGCCACGCAATCCAAGCTACCGGCTCCCGAGCTACTACCCGCGCTACATGGCCTGCTTGAGAGGTTACGCCTCGCGAATTGATTTATTTGGTTCCGTGGCTGTACGGTCATTGTTATTGCATTTTGCGAATCGAGCGAGTACCGGGCTCAGCTACTTTGGCTCGTGGGCTACATGTGGCCTGCTTGAAGGTTACGCCACGAACCGAAGCATTGAGTTTCTCGAAGCACGGCTCCGTGGCTACATGGCTCGCTTCAGCCGCTACGCCATGAACCGAAAGCACCGGGCTCGCTACTTCCGCCTCGCGGGCTACATGGCTCGCTTGGCGGTTACGCCTCGTGAACTGAGCTACTAGGGCTCTCGAAAGCTACTTCGCCTGCATATATAGCCTGCGCCAGCCGTTACGCCTACGAATTGAGCTACTGGCTCCCGGAAGCACTGGCTCCCGAGCTACTTGACTGTGGCTACATATTCGTTTGAAAGCATGCTTCTACGAATCGAAGCACCGGGTTTCGAAGTTACTTAGCCTCGTACTACATGGCTCGCTTGAGGGTTACGCCTACGAATCGGGAAAGCACGGCTCCCGGAAGCATTCGCTCGAAGCATGGCTCCGCTTTGAGTTGTTATGCTTTTGCGAACCGAAAGCATTTGGTTCCGTGGGCTATACGGCCTCGTTGAGCCGCGGCGTTTCGCTAACTGAAAGCATCGTGGCCCCCGACGACTTCGCTCCCGCGGGCGCTGGCCGTTGAGCGGTTACGCCCGCGAATCGAAAGCACCGGGCTCTCGGTTACGGGCCTGCGGGCTACATGGCTCGCTTGAGCCGCATTTACGAATCGAAGCACGGGTTTCGAAGCACGGCTCGGCTACATGGCTCGCTTTAAGCGGTTACGCTCGCGAATCGAAGCATCGGGTCGTTATCGTCGCGGTTATGGTCGCCGTTGTTATTTCCGCACCAGCACGCGGCTCTGAAGCCATTTCACCAGTTACGCGGTCTTTATTTGGCCGCTACGTCGACCGAGCCACTGCACCCTGGAGCCATCGCTCCAAGCCACGCCCGCTTACGCCACGCCACGAATCGAGCTACTAGGCTCCCCGAGCTTCGCCCGTGGCTACATGGCCCGTTTACCAGCACGTCACAATCCAAGCTACCGGGCCCCAGCTACTCGCCTCATGGCTAAGGAAATACGGTCGATTTGAAGCAAGCATACCAAATCGATCTACCGGGTCTCCCGAGCTTTTGGCCCGCGGGCTACATGGCCCGCTTGAGCGGTTACGCCCGCTTAACCTGAAGCACCGGGCTCCCGGTGCCACGGCCTGCGGGCTACATGGCTTGTCAGCCGCGTACCGTGGAACTGAAAGCATTGCCCGCCGCGCGGCTTCGCCGCACTTCCTTCTCTTGGAAAGGCACGTGTATCTTTAATGCTGATTTATGGAGAATTGGAATGGATTGCACGACTTCCCGAGTGCCCCGGCTTCCTTATAAATAGCGACCCCTCTGTGATAGTGCTCACGCCCTCAACCTCTTTCCCTTTGTGCACTGGGAACTTAAGGCGCGACAAGCACTGCTCACAATACCGCAGGAGGTCCGCCCTAGAGATCGTGGAGCTAACGCTTGGTCTCCGTTGGTCTTCAGCCTCAGAGTTGGTGTGTTTTTCCCCTATTTCCTCCCTTGTGGGAGTTAGTAGTTGTTCCTAGCTACGTCCATTGACTCGAATCGTGCTGGTGGAACGATCCGATAGGGTGGTACTCAAAAAACTTTTTAGTATCGCATTCCGTTTTTTTTCTGCTTTTTCTTCTTCTTTCCTTTCTCCTCTTCCTTCTCATTTTCCTTTTCTTTTCCCCTTTCTTTTCCTTCTTTCCTTTCTTTTCCTCTCGCTTGCACTCTCTCTTCTTCTCTTTCCTTTCCCCTTTCTTGAGATTTTTTTTCGGGGTTTTTTGTCTCATAGGGTGTAGGTCAAAGTAAGAACGATTTTCGCTTTGACTGTGGTTTTTGAGATGCAAAGGGTGATTTTGTAATTCTCTAAGGTGGCTGCAACTTCTATGTAATGAAATTTTGTATTCAGCTGTAGTTCCTTTTGAGTAAAGAACAATCTTTGTGAATTATGTACTTTTTTCCCCCGGCCCCTTCGAGCTACGCTTTTATCATTGTAACTTATTGTTTGGTCTACCATAACATCAAAATGACTTAAAATGAAAGATAAGGTTATTTGAAATCAAGGCAAAGAACCTTATTAGCGCACTACGCCCGGTCCCACCGGAATCATGCAAGATGTTCGCCCATGAGCTAAGGTGGTTTTTCCTTCTTCCACTTGGAGCTCATAATTGCCGTGTCGGATGATGCGATATGATGTAGGGCCCTTCCCACTAGGTCCCAGCTCTTCCCATGTGAGGGGTCCTTCCGTCGCGTAAGTTTTTTCGTAACTAGGCCACTGGCCAGGTAACTCCCGGGCTTAACCTCTTTAGTCACAATACTTGCCGTCTCTCCTCGTGGATGGGGTCACACGCTTCAGACTTGCTCTTTCTATGAGATCCTGTGTTTAAGCCAAGAGCCTGGTTGTTCGATGTTTTCTAGTTCAACTTAGGAGATTTTAAATCGACTTCGATTGGCCCATCAAGCCAAGGCTCGACAAGGCTCAAAGTGCTATTCGAACCCTATATTAGATAGGTTTGAGTGCTTTTTCCGCACTAACTGCGTCATTTATGCCAATTGAAGTGTTCAAGTCTTCTTAGTATTACCACGCCGTTAGGAGGTTATTCGTGGTTGTTTTGGTGTGTTTTTGCGTACTTGGGAGTTCAATATTTAGACATATGATGAAACTGAAGATTGAACTCAATCATCACCATCAAACAGACTAAAAATCAAAGAAAGAATGAAGGCAAAGTGATGGAAATCAATGCGTAAGAGGAGTGAGGCAAGCAGCCGCAAATCAAGAATCCCGTGAATTTCGCTTAAGATTGCGAAAATGCCGGGATTGCAAAATTTCATAGCTCTTAACAAAATTTCAGAATTTTAGCAATCATAATTCGCTTAGACTCCAAAATTCGCTTCACAGACTATTCCTAGCCGGAATTTCACGCTTTCGCTTACTCACAAGAATTTTACTAAGCTAGCGAAATTACAAAGCTTCCAAATAAATTTCCCTGTTTGCTATCTCGGGTGATTTCGCTACCTAGCGAAATTTCGCTTAGTTAGCGAAATTTTCAGCTTAGCTAGCTAAATTAGACATGCCTTAGCGAAATTCACCGCCTTGTCACACTTTTTGTAATTAATGCAAACCGACTTCAATTCTTGGTGCATACTCCCTTGTCCCTAAATTTAGCCAAATTGTTAGGCTTTATGGTATTTTCATACATCAAGTGGCCTATAGTAAGCCCTCCCATTTTGTAAACCCTAAGAATGAATCAGGAAGCAATTTCGCAAGTTTATTTTTGTAAATAAATATCTCAGCTTTAGTTAGGGTTTGGTTTTTCTCTCTCTCCTCTTTCCCTTATTTTCTGGCTAAGCAACACTCGAGGATGACAACTCAAGAGGATGTTTCGCTGCTCTCTTTCTTTGGAAGAGGAAGGTAACTAGCTTGGTCAAGCCAAGGTTGTCCTCATGTGTTAAATGCTACAAAGTAATCGTATTTATGGCTCCCATCTTCTCAAACTAGGGTTGAATATCATTTAATGTCATTAATTTGGCCAATACTTACCATGCTTTAGGATACAGTGTATACTTATTGCTATATGCACTGTGGTTTTTTAGATGGTCTTTAATGAGCCACCGAATGATGTCAATGTTGTGGTTTCAAACTAAAAGGGCTATAGATGTTTCTGTGTCACTCAAATAGGAGTTGTTTTTGTGGTGAGGTTTGCTAGTTAAACATAGATCCTGCTATGGCTAGGACTATAGGTTGCCTGGTCATAACGCGAGGATAAAACCCAGGACATCATATTTCGCCCTATGATACCAAGTTAGTGACCTAAATCTTCAAAGTTAACTTTTCACACTTCACTTTCAGTTTTTACAATTTCTCAGCAGTTAAACTACTTCCACTGTTTTGAAACAAAAATCCAAAAAGTCCAAATAGAAAGCCTTACCTTTTTACACTTATGCAAATCATTCTTAGGATGAAAACCCATCCCCGTGTTCGACCCTAGACCACTATACTGCAGTAGCTTGACTACGGCAGTAGGAGGAACTTAGGTATATAAATTTTGTTGATTCAGCTCAGCCTACTGTGGCACGAATCAAATGGCGCCGTTGCCGGGGATGGTGCCAAACTACGTTTGATAAGTTGAAGTGTACTTGTAATCCTCATTACAAGTGAAGGTAACCTTTTTACCTCTTTTTGTAACCCAGTTGCAGGAACTGCCAGTTTTCATCACTTTGCAGTGACTGCACTGTTTTTGCTTTTCATTCAGTTTTAATTTTTGTTAGCTAATTTTAACCTTTCTTGCAAGCTTTGTTGGTACTCGTTGTCTCAAATTTTGTAAATGTGTTTATGCTCCAAAGTGGGATAGAGACACATCGTGTAGACTACATAGGGAATAAGACACAACTCGACCTTAAGCAGAAGCTCGTACACACAGATACTCATGGATCCTCTACCCGAGAGGAACAAATAGAAATAAATGTGCACCCCCACTGAATCCAACTCCGCATATAGGTCGACTTAGGACCACATCCAACCTCCTAGAGTTAGTGCCTCTCCCGCATCATACCCTCCCAATAAGATAGCAGCCAGGGCCTTACTCTGTACCCTTACTCCCCACATACCATGGTATGGAAAATGAAAATCCATACACTCATATAAGGGATTTTGAGGAAGTATGCACTACCTTTAAGAAGGAACATGGCATGGATTTGCTTAAGCCGAAAGCATTTCCACTAACCCTAAAGGACAAGGCCAAGATTTGGTCGAACTCACCGAGGCCTAGAACCATTAGAAATTGGTCGAAGCTGTGCGCACCCAAAGAAATTCTTCGCTGCTCATGGTATTCACAATTTGAAGAGACAAATTTACACCTTTGCAGCTCAAGATGGTGAGAGATTCTACCAGCTGGGTCGGGAGATTTATGGAGACCATCGCGGCATGCCCACATCACGGGTTTGATACATGAATGCCGGTAAACCATTTCATGGTGAAGGTCTCCGGCCATGAGGCGGTACTTTTGGAAACCATGTGTGGAGGAGACTTTCTAAGTAAGCATCCCGAATGGCCATGGATTTTAAATTATGTGGTCGGAACTCTAAGGGCTGGGATGAGCCTAACCCTAGAGAAATGCTAAACAACGAGGCCTCACCAACCCTAGGGGAGGGATTTATACACTGCGCAGGATATAGAAATGAAAGCTAGAATTTCAACCTTAGCTAGGAAAGTGGGAGGAGTCAAGGAAAAAGGCTCCATGAAGTGTGCAGTGGGATTGAAAATCCCGCACAAGCCAATCCCCGCACCACCCCAACTCGTAGACATCCAAGAGGAACAAAGGTCCCAGCGGCCCCTTCAATGAAGGATCGGATGTCGAATGTGCAAATATCAGAGGATAACATAAGCCACCACAACCCAATGCCCCATATGGCAATACCTACAATTCCAATTGGAGGAATCACCCTAACCTTTCCTGGAAACCCAACCCCCCTGCCTATGTACCACGTGCCAAACCACATTGTTCCCAATTTCAACCACAACCACCACCATCCTCATCTCCTGTGGAACAAGCCATTTTAAATTTGAGTAAGTGTGGGCAACTTTGTGGAAGAGCAAAAGGAATTAATGTGCAACTGGCACAAAGGATTGATACTATAGAAAGTACACTGAACAAGAGAATAGATGGGCTAGAGAGCAACTCGAACCAAATTCATAATCACAGATTCAATCAAATTAAGACTCACCGTTAGTTTCGAGGCATAAGAAAGAGGAAGGTTCCTTCCCAAACAAAGGCCAACCCAAGTGAACTATGATAGGATCATCCAACAATTCAGAATGGATGAGGTAAGGCTATAATAACCCCGAGGGGAGTGGAAAAGAGGTTGATCAACCCATACCAAAGCCTGTTGAAGAATCCAGGCAGGGAGAAGAATTGCAGTCTGAGCATATTCTCCTAAAGGAGGATTCAATGAAATACCGCATACCACCTCCATTTCCACAAGCACTTAGAGGCAAGAAGAAGGCATCTCAGCAAGCAGGTATCTTAGAAGTCCTAAGGCAAGTGAAAGTTAACATACCTCTTTTGGACATAATCAAACAAGTCCCTGCATATGCAAAATTTTTGAAAGATCTTTGCACAATTAAGAAGGGATTAGGCATTGAGAAGAAGGCATTTCTCACTGAACAAGTCAGTGCCATAATCAAAGCAAAGACTCAGCCAAATACAAGGATCCGTGATCTCCCACAATTCTACCAATATTGGTGGGAATTGCATAGACAAGTCATTGCTTGATTTAGGAGCCAGCAGGAACCTAATGCCGCATTCGCATACAAGCGCTAGGGTTTAGGTGGAACTAAACTCACTAACATCACACTCATCTCGATAGATCGCTGAAACCCTAAGGGATAGTTGAGGATGTCTTAGTGGAAAATAGACAAATTCTACCACCTTAGATTTTGTCGTGATTTCGACACCGAGCCAATTGCAAATGAACCCAATCAGCCAACTCATCCCTGAAGACCATTGGCCACTGCCAATGCAATCATCAATTGCCGGAATGGAGTCATGCAACTTACGTTTGGCAACATGACATTGGAACTGAACATATTCCACTTGAACAATAAGCACAAGCTGGTATCAGATGAAAATCAAGTGATTAATGATGTGTGCTCGCAGGTCGATGCGTGGAAGTCAAATCGACCAAGAATTGCAGGATATAATAAACTGTGAGAAGTATGTTTGCCTGCCAATGCCCAATCGCAGCCAATTACCTGGCCTAATTCACCTAGCTGAGGAAACTTGGAATTCAACAATGGGAAATTCACCACCAAGGAATCACCAAAGCCACAAGTAGGTCGGGAGGAGATCCTTCTCCTTGACCCTCCTTGAGCAATTTGATAAAATTGAGCTGATTTGGTGTTCTCACAAACCAAATTGCAGCTCAATAATTTTTGCTTTTTGTGTTAATTTAGTAATTTTAATAGTTTCTATTTTTAGTAACTTTCTATTTTTGGAAACTTTCCCTATTTAAGCCTCTTTTCCTCTGAGCAATTTAGTTTTGTATTATATATTTTATATTTTCTTTAGAATATATTAAATTAGTAGATATTTATTATATAATATTATTATTTTTTATTTTTGAAGATTTTAATACCAAATTGATTTGTGGAATAGCCGGCGCATTTCAATATTATAGCTTAAATGGGCAAATGACTCATGGGTTGCCCAATGACTTATAATTGAACCAGGGAGGGGCTTTGGACCACTTTAAATCCTTTCCTCCCTGTACTAATTGAGCCACACCACTGGCGGGCCAGCCACGGCCAGTTATCACGCTCGAGCCACCTCATTGCTACTCGCTAAGAGGGCCATAGCCACCGTCGCCCTGCCCCTGCCCCACCACCCCGCACCACTGGGGCCTACAACCCGCGCCCCGCTTATGGCCACTACCATCGCCTGAGCACTACACACAAATACTAGAGCTCACGCAGGGCCACGCTTCCATCATACAAGACACCCAAAGAGCTCCCGCATCGCCCCGCAGGCCTCTCGTTTTCATTATCATCAGAGGAGCCCATCAGAAACAGCCAGATCTCGATGTGTCAAGAAGAAGAAGAAGCCATTACACTCACCACCACTACAAAAGAAATGGTGTGGTTGTGTTTCTTTTTATGTTTTTAAATAAGCACAAATTTTTATCAACTCACTTACTAATTTTGGATTAGGATTTATGTGTTGTTTACAAGAGGGGCAAAGGATACTTTTGTATGTTTAGCTTTGTATTCATGTACTAGCCATTTCGCTATATCAAAAGCTATTCAAGATATATATACGTATTTTTGCATATCATGTTTTGTGCCTTCACTATGTGTGTAATCGTTTTGTCTTCAATTGAACAATTGAATTGCTTTAATTGACAATTGAATTGCCTTTGTTGAGAATAGAATCACCGTTTGTCACCTTTATGTTAGAACAAATTCCATGCATGAGTCAGTTTGTCAATAAGTTCCAAAGAGATGCTCAACCTTGAACATTTCTCCCTTGCTAATTCACACCGCACACCGATCGTCTAATAGCCGTGAATTTGTATACTTCCTTTCACTTCAGATAGCCGCGCCTTAGGTATGTTGGCAACCTAGGAGGGTTTGTGTTGCCCGATTTGACCAATGTCATTTCCAAAAAAAAAAAAAAAAAAAAAGAAAAGAAAAGAAAAGAAAAAAAGAAAATAAAGTCGTGGAAGTTATGCTTTGAAACCCGAGTAATCTGGCCCGAGGGGTGTATGGCGAAGCCTTTGAAGCCCGATGCCCTGCCTTAATTATCGGGAGTCATCGATTTAGTGTTCGCTAAGCATGGGTGGATAGTAGAGCTTCTAACCGATTTGTAGTGTGCTTGATTTTCAACTCATTCTGGAGTCCGTGCGGTTTCGTAGAGCTCAGGGTCGCTGATCTTTGCCATGCCCTAAACCTTAATTGCCAGGTCATCGGTGGACCCACCCGACTTTGGTGAAGTTGAATTTAAGTATCGCACCCTACATTGTAGTTGAATAAAGAAAGAAGAGAGTAACTAGCCCCTATCTAGGTTGTTCAACAACTTAAGGCCATGCCAAAGGCTAGGGTCAGCTGGGTGGGGACAAATTTTGCAATTTATCGGGTTTAACTGGGTTATATAAAGAACCATTAGACTTAGGTGAAAATTCAAGTTGAGAATCATGGAACCAATATCGGCCTGAAATTATTCTTGCATGGTTTTGGTTCTTTCATACCGGTTTTCAAACTTGGTGTCAATTTTTCAGTTTAAAGGTAATGTTTATATGTACATAAACCCTTTTGAATCATAAACTTTTTGAAAATCACTACATGCATCTCTTTGTTTTGCATTACAAGGGACTAGCAACGCTTCGTCAGGGGTGTGATTAGTGCCCAAAAGTGCTATTTCAACCCTATATTAGATAGGTTTCGGAGTGCTTTTTCCGCACTAATCATGTCATTTATGCCAATTGAAGTGTTCAAGTCTTCTTAGTCACTAATGCCGTTTAGAGGTTATTTGTGGTTGTTTTGCAAGCTACAGATTTCAGGAGTTCAATATCGAGACATATGATGAATCATGAAGATTTAACTCTGTTCATTGCAATGATCAATGCACTAAAATCAAAGAAAGAATGAAGGCAAAGTGATGGAAATCAATGCGTAAGAGGAGCAAGAGGGCAGCAAAGAGAATCAAGAATCCTGTGAATTTATAAGATTGCGAAAATTTCACTGATTAAAATTTTCGCGTTCCTAGCGAAAATTTCCTCGTAATCTTACCGAATCATGGACTCATGACCCAAAATTTCGCTAGTTTTTTCATATTATTCCTAGCTTAAATTTCACGTTCGCTTACTCACAAGAATTCTCTAAGCTAGCGAAACTACAAAGCCTAGCGAAATTTCCCGCGCTTATCTCTTGGTGATTTCTCACATTTAATAAATTTTCACATTAGCGAAATTCGCAAACATAAATTGTATGCCTTAGCGAAATTCACGCCTTGTCACACTTTAAAATTAATGCAAACCGAATTTCACTTTGTATTACTCCCTTGTCCCTACCAGCCAAATTGTTAGGCTTTATGGTATTTTCTGCCACATCAGCGGCCTATAAGCCCCCTCCATTTTGTAACCCCAAGCAACAATGATGATAATTCTTTGGCAAGTTTTTATTTTTTGTAAATAAATATCTCAAAGAAATTTTTAGTTAGGGTTTGCTCTTCTCTTCCTCTTTCCTTTATTTTCAAGTACAAACACCCCCTCTGGGAGGATGACAACTCTAAGAGGATGCTCATGTTTCTTTCTTTGGAAGATAAGGTAACTTTAGCTTGGTTGCGGGCGCTTGCAGGTTGTCCTCATGTGTTAAATGCTGCTGTAATCGTATTTATGGCTCCCATCTTCTCAAACTAGGGTCAATATCATTTAATGTCATTAATTTGGCCAATACTTACCATGCTTAGATACAAAGGTATACTACATATATGCACTGTGGGTTTTTAGATGGTCTTTACGAGCCACCTAAAATGATGTTGAATGTTAGGTTTCAAACTAAAAGGGGCTATAGATGCATGTTTCCCCGTGGTTTACCTCGGGGCTAGGAGTTTTGTGGGTGAGGGTTTAAGTTAAACATAGATCCTAAGCAGGCCAGACTATAGGTTGCTTCGGTCATAACGCGAGATAAAACCCGAGATTACTGTCGCCCTATGATATCAAGTTAGTGACCCAAATCTTCAAAGTTAATTTTTTCACACTTCACTTTCAGTTTTTACACTCGCAGCTAAACTACTTCCACCGGCTTTAGAAACAAAAAATCCAAAAGCCTAAATAAGTTTCTTTACCTTACACTTAAGTGTAAATCATTCTTAGGATGAAAACCCATCCCGTGTTCGACCCTAGATTCACTATACTCGCAAGAGCTTGATCACTACTGGGCAGCAAGAGGAACTTAGGTATATAAATTTTGTTGATTCAGCTCACCTGATCAGCCAATCATGCCAAAGGCCGTGAGCGAATGGGGTTTCCCCGAGTCGCCGAATTTACGCGTAGTTCTCAGATGCCCATAATACCTCGAGGGAGGTAATTTACCCATTTTCCTTTAGGGTCTTCCAAACTTGGTTTTCAAGGTTGCCTTAGAGTCCTTATAGTGACCTCGGCTTGCCCAATGGACTGCGGATGAGCTGGGGACGAGTAATAGTTCTTGATTCCGAGCTCAGTTCAGAAATCCCTAAACTTAGGATTATCAAACTGTTTCCCATCATTCAATACCGAGGGACCCTTGACTCCAAATCTACAGTGCTACAGCGCTTTAATAAGTTGCGACCTTCCCCGTTCTCTCACAGGATCATTGCCAAAGGCTCGCCTCTCTACCATTTGGTGAAATAGTCCACCCACCAATGATAATTTCAGACTGACCTTCCAATGGGCAGAGGTCCAATATGGCCCAGCCCCCATTGGAAAGGCCAAGGGCCTGTGAATCAGCCGCAGTGGGTCTGGGAGATAGAGACAGATATCTTGGCATGCCCTACAAGCCCCATTTTCTGCCCGCCCGTCGTCTCAGCATCGTGGGCCGCAGGTACCCCGCCTCAGTGTTTTTCTTGCCAAGGTCCGAGCTCCGATGTGGTTGCCACATATGCCCTCGTGTACTTCCCTGAGTATGTAGTTGGCGTCTTCCTTTCCTACGCACTTAAGAATGGGCGCAGAGAAGCCTCGCTTATAAAGGGTTCCCCGATGAACGGTGAACCTCGCGATCTTCGCCGTTCGATGCCTCCTTCGATAGCTTCGCAATTTACCATCTACCAAGTAATCCCGACTGGGTCCATCCACTGTTCTGACATCACAGGAGACTTCCCATTGTCGATGCTTACTCGAGGGCTCCAGTGCCTCGACAAAGGCTAACCCGCCTGTGTCTCTCGTGAGGTCAGAGCTGGGCCATTAACGTGATCGCTCGGTGAATTCTCCGATACCACATGTCTCACCTTTAACTCACGAACTTCTCGGTTAGCTCGTACTTTTCGGCATATAGGATCATCCCTTCCCTCACCCTCCCCGGGCCCCCATGGAGTCTTCTATCCTGTTTACCACCAATGACTCGCCACCCCACCGATCCGCTTCCATGAAGCCGGGCGAGGTCAGTCCAGCCATGACCGCCCCATTCCTACTCGTTATCGTGAAGCCCTGCCGAACCTAAGGGCATATCAGATCTATCCCGTCTGAGAGGTCGATCAATCCTCCACCGCTCGGCGTTAGCGCCCCGTCGACCGACACTCAAGACGGGAGGTTTCGTGCCGCCAGAACGCATTCGCGCCAGTGAATTTACGATGAAATCTAACAAGATCTGCCTCTTTATCGCTGTTCGGCTGTACCGATGTTAAATTCGCCGCCTATAGCCCACTTCACGCCTCTTCCAGAGGTTTCGGTTTTGCGTATTTCCGCTTTCATCGATATTCACAATTTCACTTGTATGAAGCCAAGTAAGGGCCTGAAGTTTCTCGATTGTGGTTACGGCACGCCGTGATCCACCTTTCCATCTTCGGGTACCTTTCTTCTGCCCCCTCAGAGCTTACCACAATAGTAGGATTGTCGCACCTTGTCCCGCTCTTTATTACTGTGGCAACACTAGTTGCAAAGTCCAAAACGACTAGGTGAGGGTGAGGAGTCTTCCTTCAAGGGCTTACTAGGAACTGGGAGAGCCTGCAGGTTTTGGCTAACGCAATCGCCTCGGCAATGTAAGGTCCCATCGGAAGGCCTTTTCGTAACCTCGAAAGAGGCCGAACATTTATCGCTGGCCCTAGATATGAAGCGGCTCAGCGTAGCTATTCTCCCAGTCAGGCGTTGAATGTCTCTAACATTTGATGGAGGTAGCATATCAAGCACGGCCTTTATCTTATCTGGATTTGCCTCTATTCCTCGGTTGTTAACTATGAAACCTAAGAACTTCCCGATGGAGACCAAAGCGCATTCGCCTGGTTTAGCTTCATTATTTCTCGTGGACCTCGAACGCCCTGGCTAAATGGGTTATGTGGAGCTCACCTTTATCGATTTTACCGCATGTTTGCCTATATATACCTCCATGAATGCTCCAATTTGTTTGAACATCCTGCTCACTCAAATTGTAGGTGGTTTGTGATTCTTGGAACCAAGTGGACATTGAGTAACAAGATGTTCCCCGATCTGACAAATGAGGTCTTCGGGTCATCGGGGTCCATAATCGACCGTCAGTTCTCAAGAAGCGCGCCCATGAACAGGAGTTCGTGGATCGTCAGAAGGCCTACCATGATCAATCCGGAAGTGTGGGGAAGCTATCCCCTTAGGCAAGCCTTGTTGAGGTCTCTGCGGAACGATGCAAAGCCGCCACTCACATTTGCTTTTTTGACAAGCAACACGCCGGGCGCCTGATTCGCGCTACTGCAGTGCGCCGAAATAATCAACAAAATTTGCTTCCTATGTTCTTCATCAGCCGTAGTCAAGCTACCGCAAAGATGTTGGTCTGTGGTCAACACAGGATGGGTTTTCATCCTATGAATGACTCGCATCGTTGTTGAAAATGGGGCGTAGGCTTTTAGTTCGATTGGATTTTGTTTTTAAAACAAATGAGTCAAGCCGTTATCGAATAATCAGAATAACTCGAAAAATGAAGTGTGAAATGGTAACTTTGAGTTTAGGTTACTAGCTTGATAACATGGGGAAACAAGGTCCCTGCTATATCCTCGTATTATGGCAAGCAACCTATAGTCCAAGCCATAACCTGATCTTTGTTTAACTATAAACCACTCTATTTGAGTCAACACAGCAACATGCATCCATACTTTGGCTCAAAACCCTAGCACTCAACCTCATTTCAAGTCAGAAGACTATCTAGAAAGAATAACAAAGGCATCTAACAATAAGTATGCACTGCACTCAAAGCATGGTGGGTGCATTAGCCAAAGTAATGACATTAAATGATATTCAACCCTAGTTTGGAAGATATGGAGCCATAAATGCAAGACCAGAGCATTTAAAACATGAGGACAACCCGTAACTCGCTACAAACTAAGCTAAGAACGCCCTCTTCAAGAGGCTGAAGCCAGCATCTCTTGAGTCATTATCCCCAAGAGGGGTGTTTCAAGTAAAAATTTAGAAAATGAAAGAAAGAGAGAAGAGAGAAAAGCAAACCCTAAAACTGAAAGCTGCGGGAGATATTTACATAAAATGAAAAGTTGCCAAAAGATTGCTTAGGGTTACAAAACCATGGGGGTTTATATAGGCCACCCAAAGTGTGAAAATACAAGAAAGCCTAAAATATTGGCTCATACAAGGGACAAGGAGGTACACCAAAACCAAACGTCAGCATTTAATCAACAAACCCATATGCGAATTTCATTATGCAGAGTAATCTCATTAGATGAAT
Organism: Tetrastigma voinierianum; assembly: GCA_016808115.1. Lineage (NCBI taxonomy): Eukaryota > Viridiplantae > Streptophyta > Magnoliopsida > Vitales > Vitaceae > Tetrastigma > Tetrastigma voinierianum. The sequence goes on from JAEQBH010006464.1 coordinate 112,344, forward strand.
AAAATTTGCCAATGATGAACTCGCCAGCCTGTTTGGCAACAAAACAAGAGATAGCGTAATCACAAATTTCGCATATTAGAACTCCGCAACGAGCCAAATCAGAGAGATAGCTAAAATGGAGAATTTCACTCAGCATTGTTGATTTTTCGCTATGTAGCGAATTGCTTAGCCCAGTAAATTTCCCAATTTCGCCATGGTCATAAATTTTCGCTATGGTCAAGGAAATTTTCTATCCTAACGAAATTCTCGCAATCATAGCGAAATTTCCCCGGTTGCCCGTTTCACCGCTTTGCTCATCGCACTTCTACTGCATCACTTTTCATCATTTGCTCTATTTTTATTGTGACCTGGTATCTGCGATGGTCAAAATAGTTTCAATCTTCATGGCTCCGCACATATCTCGAGCATCGAACTCCTAAGTGGCAAAACCCGCAAAATAACCAAAATAACCTCAAATGGCATAAGTGATAATTAAGTGACCTGAACACCTCAATTGGTCTAATTGATAATGATTAGTGCGCAAAGCACTCAAACCTATCTAAAATAGGCTCAAAATATCACTTCGCACTAATCACACTTTCAACCGACGCCAAGGTTAGTCCCTTGAAGAATGCTGAAACAATAAGGACATGTATGCAGTGATTTTCTCAAAAAGTTTATGGTTCAAAAAGGTGTATATACAAATAAGCATTACCTTTAAATGAAGAATTGATACTCAAGTTTGAAAACCGCATGAGAGAACAAACCATATAAGAAAAAAGTTTTAGGTCAACATCGATCCACGGTTCTCAATCAATTTCCACCAAATTCTAATGATTCTAGACAAAATGCATCACACAAATGCAAAATTATTTCTCCCCAACCTAGCTACCGCATGGCCTTAAGTCGCTGAACAACCTTGATAGGGAAAGCTACACTCTTCTTTCTTTATTCAACTACATCATAGGTGTACGCTCAAAACCGATTTCACCAAAGTCCGTAACGAGGGTCCAATTTGATGACCCAACCAATTGTTGCCGAGCACTGTGTCAAAAGGATCACTTGACCACAAATCCTACTGTGCTTTAATTCCTGGACTAATGACTTCTAGAATCAAGCACCTACAATTCGCTAAACCTTACCCATTCACCCGTAGAAGTAACACTAAGTCGATGACTTCAACCAATTAAGGCTTAGGCATCTAAGCCAAAAGCTACTTATATACCCATGACCGTGCTCGGGTTTCAAGGCAAAGTGTCACGACTTTATTTTTCTTTTCTTATTTTCTTTTCTTTTGCTTTTCTTTTCTTTTTCCTTTTGAAGACTGTACTGGTCTCTCGTAATACGGGTAATACAAACCCATCACGGGCTGCCAACATACCTAAGGCCTGGGCTATGCAAAGTGAAAGGAGGCAAATAATTTGACACCTCATTGGTACAAACTACGTAAAGGTGTGAATTAGCTTAAGGGGGAATGTTCAAGGTTGATAATGCTGGAACTTCAATTGACCAAAAATTGCTTCAAACATGGACTTGTTCTAGCATTAAGGTAACATGCAAGGTTTCAATTTTTCAATTAAAGGCAATTCAATTGTCCAATTAAAGCAATTCAATTGTTCAATTGAAGACAAAAACGGTTACAAAAAATGGGGACACAAAAGATTTTGCAAAAAGTGAAGTAAACTATATATATAACAAATAGATAGTTTTGATATAGCCAAAATGGCTAGTACATGGCCAACAAAGCTAAATGATACAAAAATATCACCGCCTTACTATGGCTAATACATGAATCTTATACAAAATTAGTGCAGCTGATGCCGGTAACTATACAAAAACATAAAGAAACCTAACCACCTCACCGTGGTGGTGGTGGGTCTCGTAGCGAGTACCGCTGTCGTCGGCCAACATATCTAAAGAGGCCATTGCGGGCGCCTACTGTGCCTATCTCACGAATAGGAACACGGGAAGACCCAGAGTCATAATCACGGAGCATGGAGCTACACTTGGGTGCTAAAAGGTGCTTATGGCAAGAGAGGTAAAGGCTCAGAGCCGCATTGCATGCGCTGCTGCTACAGCTAGGCCTGGGCCGTGGCCTCACGCAAGGTGGTCACCGGTCAGCGCAGGCGGTGGCAAAGGCTACCAAGGCGGCACTGTAACTCAGACTACACTAGGGAGGGAGAAATGAAGTGGATCAAAACTTTCGCCCTCCCCGGGGTTTAAATAGTCTTACTCAAGAAATCAAGAGTCATTTCTTTCCACCTAATTTCACAAGTATAAATAAATTTGAGCCAACTTCACCACACTGCATATAGAATTCTCAAAGATCAAATTAAAATAATATCAAATATAAAATTCATTATATTATATTACACTATACTTAAAATTTAACATAAGGTAATATAATATAGTTACTAAATTACTTTAAAAAATAGAAAACTACTAAATTAGGGAAACTTTCCGAAAAATAGCTAAAATTATAGAAATTGACTAAATTTTAAAATAAAACCAAAATTTATTTAACTGCAATTGCTTGAAAACACCAAACCGCCTAATATCACAAAATTACTCGCGAGGGTCAGCGAGATGATCTCCCCTCAACTCCCGGCAAAGGGCCTCAGAGCTAAACTCTCGTGTCAATTCTCTTCATCGTTGGCTCGGGTTCTCACCGATTGAATTTAACTGAAAGCAATTGCCCTACAAGGTACCGGCGGCAATACTCAAAACCTCGCTTCACCTTGGCTGGCCATTTCGATTTCGGCACTCGCCTTCCGCATCCCGACTCAACCGAGCATACTTCACCAGCCTCCGATTTTCATCTTCCACACTCAGGCTTGCTGTTCAAGTGGAATATACCAGCTCCAATGTCATGCTGCCAAAGGTAGCCATGACTCCATTCCGGCAATTGATGATCAGATCGCGCACGAAATGGTCTCCAAGGATGATCGGGTACATGATCGGGCTCATTTTCAATTGGCTCGGGGCAATGAAGCACTACAAAATCTACCGGCAAGAGAGAATTTGTCTACTTCACCAAGACATCCTCAACTATCCCCTTAGGGATCTTTACCGACCCATCGGCCAATGAGCAGGGATGTTATGAGTAGTGAAAGTTCATAACGCTAAACCTAATCAAGCCAGATAATCGAGTGGCACGGCGAAGAGTTCACACTGCTCTGTAACCAGCAGTTGTCTCGCCTATGCGGTCCCACCTATGTCGGGATCAATTGTGGAGATCTAGGATCCTCAGATTGGATCGGGTTCTCGGGCTGGATTATGACACCGACTGCTCGGGCTAGAAATGCCTTCTTCTCAATGCCTAACCCCTTTTGATCGTGCAAAGATCCTTCAAAACTTTGCATGCAGGACTTGTTTGATGACGCTCCAAAAGAGGTATGTTAACCTTCACCCGCCTTGGGGACTTCTAAGATACCCGTCATCGATGCCTCTTCGCCCAAGTGCTGCGGAAACCCGAGGTGGCATGCAATGCTTCATCAGTCCCTCCTTCGTAAAAAAATGTGTTCGCTCCATTTCTTCTCCTTTCCGGTTTCCAATGTGCTCGTACGGGCCGATCAAACCCTTTCCACTCCTCGTGGTGATTATACCGAATTTCATCCACTCGAATCAAGTAGATGAACCTACCTACGACCCTTTCGATTCGCAAATGCTCAGCGGAACCTTCCTCTCTCCCGTACTCCGCATTGTTGATTTTTGTGATCGAACACCGCAAGTCGTCTATTTTCCGATTAAGATCGCTTCCTGCCCCATCTATTCTCTCGCTCGCCAGGCTCTACAAGATCAATCCTTTCAGGCCAATCAGGTATCGATCCCTTTTTGTTCTTCCACAAAGCGCCCACCACTTTACTCAAATTCATACGGCTTGTTCCACAGAGATGAGCATGGGAGGTATCAGGGCTGAGGAACCAAACTCGTGGTTCGGGCAAAATTCTGGGGTACATAAAAGTGTGGGGATCGGGTTTCCGTGAGTTGTTGTGGTGATTCCTCCAATTGGAATTGTAGTATTTCCCATATGGGGAATAGGTTGGTGGTGGGCTTGTATCGACCTACCAGATTCTCATGTTACTCCGACATCAACCTTCCACCGAAGGCCATAGGATACCGTCCTTCAGCGGGCAAGGGCTTGAAATCGGGTGCATGGATTGCCTCGTGCAGGATTTTCACCACGCCGCACTTCATGGAGCCTCTTTCCTTCTAACCTCCACTTTCCTAGCTAGGCTGAGATTTTTGCTTTCATTTCCATGTCCTCCTAAAGTGTAAAATCCTCCCTCGTGCCGAGGCCTCATTTTCCACTTCCTAGTTTGGTTCATCCTAACTCTTGGAAGTTTCAGCCACATAATTCAAGAAATCCATGGTTTACTGTGGTGTTTGCTTTAAAATCTCCCCACATAGTTTCCAAAAGTCGCTTCATGGCAAAGAGACATACCACCATAGAAGTGGTTTTTTACAAGCATCCATGTGCCGAAACCATGATGTGGACAAGCTTAATAGTGCCATAGATCTATCAGTGCTTGGTAGACCTCTCATTGTCAGTAGCAAATGTGTAGATTTGTCTTTTCAAATTGTTGGTCTTGTGAGCGCTTTGAAGAATTTCTTGAAAACTACGCTGCGGCTTCATTGTTCTAATGGTTGCGGGCCTCGGTGGTTAAGCCAAATCTTGGCCTTGTCCTTTAGGGTTAATGGAAATGCTTTCGGCAAGCGAGATCCATGTCCATCATACCTTCCTTGAAGGTTGTGCATACCCTCCTCAAAATCCCTTATATGTGTGTATGGGTTTTCATTTTCCATACCTGTGATATGTGAAGTAGGGCACCAAATGGGGCCTCCTTTGCTACATCTTCGACGGGGTATGATGCGAGATGGAGGCCATGACTCTAAGAGAGGTGTATGTGTTCCCTCATTGACTATGAGCTGTTGGATTCAGGGTACCGAAATTTTATTTCTGTTCCTCGGGTAGAGGATCCATATTCTCAACGTACTTTGCTTGATTTCCCTGACTTTGTTCAACTGGTGTACTGATTCTTTGCAGTCTGCCTGAAATCCCTCTATCCCAGTGCTGCATAAACACTTGTTACACAAAATGAGACACAACAAAGAGCACAAACAAGCTTGCAAAAAGGGTTAATGTTAGTCGAATAAGCGGCGTAAAAAAGCAAAAAACGGTCACGATGGCGAAATCAGTAGTGAAAACTTGGTTGACATTTGAAATTCAAAAGGGTCTAAAAGGTCACCTACACTTGTAATGAGGATTACAAGTACTTCAACTCATCATCGTGGTTTGGCACCATCCCAGACAAGCGGCGCCATTTTGATTCGTGCCACGGTAGGGTGTGGAATCAAGCAAAATTTGTTTCCTATATGTTCCTCCTCTTCTTGAAGTAGTCGACTCTTTGCGGCGTAGTGAGTCTAGGGTCGAACACGGGGATGGGTTTTCATCCTATGAATGACTCGCATCAGTGTTGAAAATGGTGAGGCTTTTAGTTTGGATTTTTGGAATTTTGTTTTTAAAACAGTGGGAGTTGTTTGGTTACTGAATAACTGTAATAACTGAAAATGAAGTGTGAAATGAAGTAACTTTGAAGGTTTAGGTTACTAAGCTTGATAACATGGGGAAGCGAGTGTCCTCGGGTTATATCCTCGCATTATGGCAGCAACCTATAGTCCAAGCCATACTTAGGATCTTTGTTTAACTATAAAACCACTCATTTGAGTCGACCTGAGACTGACATGCATGTAGCCTTTTAGTTCAAAACCACAGCACTCGACCTCATTTCGGTGGCTCGTAGAGACCATCTAAGAATACTTGATTGCATCTAACAATAAGTATGCAACTGTACCTAAAACATGGTAAGTATTGGCCAAAAGTAATGACATTAAATGATATTCAGCCCTAGTTTGGAAGATATGGAGCCATAAATAAATTACCTTAGCATTTAAAACATGAGACGACACATGGCCTTACAAAACCAAGCTAGCAACCCTCCTCTTCAGATTTATAGGAAACCTTGACATCTCTTGAGTTGTCATCCTCGAGAGGGTGTTTGCGACCTAGAAAATGAAGAAAGGAGAAGAAGAAGAAAAGCAAACCACTAAGAAAATCTGCGGGAGATATTTACATAAAATGAAAAGTTGCCCGAAAAGATTGCTTAGGGTTCTGAAAACCATGGGGGTTATAGGCCACCCCAGTTTGAAAATACAAGAAAGCCTAAAATATTGGCTCATACAGACAAGAATTAATACACAAAAAAGCGAGTCGTTTGGCATTAATTACAAAATTGGCGAGAGCGGGAATTTACGGCTATGCGGGAAATTTCGCTAGGATAGCGAAAATTTAGCTAACTTTAGCAAAATTTAGCTAGCTAACAAATTGCACGAGAGATAGCGAATCCACAAATTTTAAGCTATGCACGATAATTTCGCTATTCATGTGTAGAATCGCGAAAATGGAGAAATTCGCTAGGCACGGTGATTTTTCGCTATGTAGCGAGAATTCGTAACTAGCGAAATTTCCCGATTTAAACTAGGATTGCGGAATTTTCGCTATGGTTGCTTGAATTTTCGCAATCCCGGTAGTACGCAATCATGAAATTTCTGGGTTGCTGTTCTTCAACTGCTTTGCTCTTGCACCCTCTCTTGCATCACTTTTTCATCGTTTGCCTTCATTTCTTTGTGCATCTTGGTATTTGTGATGGCTGAAAAGTCGTTTCAATCTTCATGGCTCACTTTGTGTCAGATGTAGACTCAGTATGCAAAAACACAAAAATAACCAAAAATAACTCGAAATGGCATAAGTGATACTAAGTGGACTGAACACCTCAATTAGCTCAAAGTGATCACGATTAGTGTGTAAAGCTTGCTGAAACCTATCTAAAATAGAACCGAAATATCACTTTTTGGGCACTAATCCCTGTAATTAAGATTTACTCTACTTTGCAATTGCTTATGCTTGGAGGGCTTGCGACCTCTTAAATTTGGTCGCGCCCACGTCTTTGGGAAAACCTTCTCTTTTGCTTGAGGCGGCTACGGGGGGATTGACGTTTAACTTGTGGGTGATTACTGGTCGACCCCACCCATGTCTTCCTGTTTCCAGGCGAATACCTCCATGTTGCTTTAGCGGATGGGGAAGCTTACGATGCCTTGCTTTTAACTTGGATCCTATGTGAGCTGACGTATTCTGGCGTCGCCCAGAAGGCTACAGGCTCTAATTCTTGAGGCGCAGTCTCGAGATGGTTACCTCGTCTCGCATGTCAAGCTCGTCCGTGTACATGTTGTCGACTGTATTTCGCTTCATCGATGCTGAGTAACATTCCTTGGATATCTGTTGGTTTCCTCGAATGCATTCCTACTCCATTTCTCAGTTAGAATTTGATAATATGTGATAAGCGGAGGGAAAGGCCCTTATGGCATTGAGAGAGGGCCTACCAGTAACATGTTGTAGGCGTGGTCAGTACTTGTGAATCTCCACTGTAGTTGTTGTGGCACGGCATGGGGGTCTCGAGGTGAAACCTTAGCTATCTGGATCCAGGCGATCTCTTTCCCCAGTATGACGGCGGTGGTATCCCAGTTTCTCCCCTTCTAATGCCCGTTTGTGACGGATGCGAAGATGATATCGGCTGAGCTTACATTGTCGGCGGGACCACAATGGATCGTTTTGTGGATTACTATACTTTTATCCTGGCCCGAATTAGTCATGGGGATGTTGGCCATTCCGTATCGAGAGTGCGAAGGTTATGGTAGTATCCGGTAGGGAAGCTTGGATCTTTGTTTGTACTTCTATGGTTTCCCCGGTGCGATGCTACAGCGAGTGAATAGGCCTTCTGGCTGGGTTGGACTCTCAGCCTCCATGAACCCTCCGGAGATTACATGGATTTCCTCCCCAGGGCGGCCGATCTTGAGGCTGGGGGTTGGATGACGAGATGGTGGTGGCTGGACTCGCTCCCGCCCTTCTGAGGCCACGTATCGGCTGAGGTGTCCACGTTGGATCAAGTATTAAATCTCATTTTTTAGCTGGATGCAGTCATTTGTTCGGTGTCCATGGTCCTTGTGGAACTCACAGTATTTGGTGTCGTCCCTTCTCGCTGGACTTCATCTGGGATGGCCACCTTAGGAACCTTTCATGTTGCACTTTGCATAGGACACAAACACTGAGGCCATCGGAGGTGTATTCTTGAGGTGAATCTGGCTGGCTGCTGACCTCGGTGAGGTGGTCCCTACGACCCACATCGTTCTCGTCTTATGCAGGACCGCTCTTTGCTTTCTTTGCTCCTCCTTAGGGACCTATCCCTGTCTGCCTGTCTCTTGGGGCTTCATTCTCTTTTTTTGTCGCCTCTACCCTTTTCCTTTTGAGTAGAAGAGCTTCTTTGCTTGGAGAGGAGGGCTTCTTCGCCATCGATATACTTCTCTGTTTTTGCGAGGACCTCGGCCATGCTAGCCTGAGGGTTCTTTAAGATGGAGAACATTAGATCTTTTGATTGCACCCCTAGCCCTATAATGAAAGCAATAACGACAAACTTCTCGTCGAGGATATCCACCTTCAGCGACTCCATGTTAAACCTTTGAACATATGACCTCAAGATTTCTTGAGAGCTGCATTTATGGTTAGGAGATACTTCGGCTTCTGTCACGTCCTTGCTCAGATAAAGTGGAGCGAATGGAGATGGGTTACGTGAGCGATGAGACGAAGGACGGCGGGGGTCTACATTAAACGGCAAATCTTGCAGGCCCTTTAGTGTGATAAGCGAGGCTACGCATCGTGCGAGTCTTGATATCCATGTAGTTCCATCTGATTTTTGTACGTATTGAGGTGGTCTATGGGGTCTTTTGTCCCGTCGAACGTCTCGATCTATGGCATTTTGAACTTTGCCGGGAAGGGGAAGTGTAGCACCCCGGGGTTGAATGGAGATTCGGTTTGTTGTACCAGGGCGTCCATGGAGACTGGAGTTTGGCCCTTTATCTCTACCTTCATGTGGCTAATTTCTTACTGGATGTCCTTGAACCTTTGCTCCCATGACCTTTCCTTGTTGCGATCCTCTCCGAGGGGTTGGTGAGGACCATGCTCCCTAGTGTGGCTAGTTTCCCCTTCTCTATCCGCTTCTCGAAGAGGGTCGAGGTGTTGTTCTCCTCTGGTAACAGGGTTTTGGGTTTGTCGGGCCTGTCGTGTCTCCTGGGGGCATCGTATTTGCCTGGTGAGTTGTTTAAACTCTTTCAAATAGTGTTGGGTTGGCAGACGAGCGCTCCACCTAGTCCGTGTTGGATTGTGCTAGTCTCTAACGCGCTTCAGAGGCCTACCGTCCACGCCGCCCCTGGGTTGGTCTTGCATCCTCGAGATCGGGCGCCGCTTCCCTGTGTTCTCGAGCCGATACCATCAATCGCCAAGAGGTCACTTTATTTGTAAAGGAACCTGCTGCCCTATGCATCGACGCCAAACTGATGATGCTTTTTCAATCGGAACTGGGCTTGAGCGTGCTGGATTCGCTGGGCTGGTCCGCTGACCCCATACGTTGGACTCATCTACAAAAACAAGAAACAAAAAAGGATCTACGGGGCTCGCCTGTCGTCCGATGCCTAAGCCGGCCTCTTTTCTCCGAGGGAAGAGAAGATTAACTACTTAGGGAATGAACTTTCTGTGCGTAAGTTTGCGTACCTTTCACTTACGAGGTGGCATGGCATTTATAATGGATGATCATGATAACTTTCCTAATTGGATTATGATACTGATGTGAAACCCCGAGAAAATCCAATTTTCTCAAAAAATGGCAAAATCGTAATTTCGGTAAAAATCCAAAATTTTTCTAGATATCGGATGACGAAACCAACTTCATCGTTGGAATCGTCTCGCGAAATCTATCTACCACGTCAAATTTCGTCAAATTCCGAGACAACCGGAATTTGTACGTTTTTCGAGGCACAGGATATCGGGTGTTGTAAAACGATATGTGATGTGACAAAAGTCACCATAACATGTACACATGTGACACATGTTGCATGAGTAGAGAGAAGATGGAAATGGATGGCCGAGATAATGCCAAGTGACAAAATCCAAGATTTTAGGGACATGGATGGCAATTTTGAATTCTTAATGATAATAGGACAAAATTTTGAATAGTGTCATCTCCTTCTTCAAATGGGAAAAAAGAAAACGTGCAGGGGAGAAAGGGAATTGCAGAGCTTAGGTTTTTGAGTTTTTTTAGAGAGAGAGGGAGTGACTTCTCTCAAGATCTCGGGCGATCGGACCGTCGGATTTCTTCGGGCCAAGAAGGAAAGTTGTTCTACGTGGCGAGGACTATGCGTGGGTACCGGTTTTAGGGAGTTTCGCCAAACTCCGTGAGGTAGGGGTTTTATCCTACTTGTTTTACCCTTTGTTTAAGTGTTTTATGATGCTTATGTTGGTTTGAGGCTGTGAGTGGCCGTTTGATCGGTCCTAAATCTTGGAATTGAAGTATGGAAATTTTTAGGACCCATTTGGATAGTACGTGGAGTGTAGGGACTGTTTTGGGTGTTTGTGTTGTAATTTGTGTAATAAATTGTGTTTTGGTGAGTAGGAGACCAAAAATGGGCATGGAATTTGGTCCTACAAAGTGGAATCGATGTTGGGTGAGTGGGCTGCCCATGGAGGCCAACTCCAGCCTGCTGGGGACGCTTAAATCGGGCCCCTGCTTCAGGTGAATTGGACCAAAAACGTCCATGTGTGGTGTGTATGAGATTGGTTGGCTTGAGTTGGTTGATTAAAGAAATTAATAGGTTAATGCTTGATGTGTTAACATGATGCCATAGTTATACGTAATTACACCGGGGCGTAGCTAATGGAGATGAGACGCGCATTTGCTCAAGTGAGCCACCTGGGTGATTTGCCAGACTATTGTCAATTATACGTGGGTGTGATTGCAAAATTTGAGAATAGGCATATTTGATATATTGGTATAAAAATGGTTGAAATGGCATAATGCATTTTCATATGCACAAGGTAACCTAGAATTAGGTGTGAGTGGCGACAAGAATTTTCTGGTAAACGAACATGGTTCGCGGTAAAGGTGAATTTCGCCAGATGATTTTCCAGAGAATTGGGTTGGGAGATGGGCCAATAGATCATTTCGGATGAGGACCATGATTGTTTCGGAAAGTTCCCCAACCAATTCGCCTCGGAGGGTAGTCCACTATTTTTACCGAAACTCGGTAGTGTATTTTCAAGAACAACAAGTTTTGTTTTGAAAATGGTATTTTCTCATACATGGCCTAGGCAAGTGTGCGGGAGTCGGTGAGGACTCGAGACATGGGAATGGGCATGTAGACATTCAAGTAGGATCACGTATTTACTTGAGAGTGTGTTTACATTGGATCATTGCATAGGCACTTAGGTGGGGAGTAACCCATTTAGGGTGATTCCACTACTGGGCGATAGCTCACCCTATCGAGGGAACATTTTTTTAAGGTACAGGGAGCGTTCGAGAAGACGGCTCTTATTAGAGGCCGATTTTGAAGAAAGTCGGGTTGTGGCTTTGAAGTGTTTGGGATAATATGTCTTAGAATTGTAAATTTTAATATGTATTTGTATTAAGAGTAATGTATAACTCTTGAACCATATAATATAATTGGTTGAATGTATTTGGATGAGTATGACATGTAGGCCTGCTGCCATTTTATTTCATGCTGCTACAAGCCTCGTAATACGACAAATGGGGAGCTTTTTCGCAGTTGACATGTAGCGTCAACGGGACACCCTGATTTGGGGCGTCTACAAATTGTAATAGTATGTCTCCTAGTTAGAGGATGATACAATATTTCTCTCACTGGGTAGGAGATTTTCTTTCCTTATCGTAAACCAATTAATAAGGGATAATTGAGGGGTGATAATTGGGGAATATCTTACTTTCTTGATTGGTGGAGATTGAGTGTTTTCCCCTAATACGGATTCCTTGGGCTGCCAGCCTTTTAAAGGGGCGAGTTGGGCCCTCGTTTTGGGCTTGCCTTTGAGGGATACCATTAAGGGCCTATTGCTAGTACCGCCCATTTTTAATTCCAACGCTTGGCTTGTATCTGGGCTCCGCGCGCCCATTATTCAAACCTTACGCTTTATTTAAAGATCAAGGATCCACAATAGACAATTCTTTTTCCAAATATCAAATACCATGAACTTGAATTTTGTGAGATTTTACATTATGAACAAACTTTTGGTATATAAAATAAGAATGAGAATCAAGTATATGATAAATTGATAAAAAATAATAAAGATTGACTTATAACCAAAATCAAATAATTTTCTTCTAGCTTTTGATAATATATAATAAAATCAATATAAAACATTAAATTTAAATAACCTTGAGATTATAGAATTATCTTCACTATAGAGCAATTCGTGCTGATAATGTGTTGTAAACCAAAGAAATTATGAAGATAAATTTAGAGAAAGAAATATGGAGAAAGAATGAGAGAATGACGTTTTATTCTCTTTACTTTGATATCTTAAATAGAAATAGGAGAAGACTATTTATAAGTGTTTGGGAACCCAAATTTTCATGTAATCTCACTGTTTAAGACAACTAGTATAATTGTATAGAGGTGGTCAACATTCCTTTTATAAATTGATTTTTATTCACACATTTCATTATAAGAATTTTTTATATTATTTAAAAACATTATTTATACTAGAAGAGGCTTTTTTTTAAAGAAAATAAATTTATGGATTCAAAATAGCAATACATCGATAGAAACACATACAAATTTGCTAAAAACCGTTGAAGAAGAAACAACCAAGTTAATAAGATAATGATTTAGCTCAAAGCTTACAAATTCAATAATATTATAGTGACTAGAATATCAATATATGATTTTAGTTTTGCAACATATTGGCGACCATAATCTGATTTGTTGTCTCTGTTTGATCAAATATGTTTTTCCCGTTTGAATCGCTCACACACCAATAAAACTCTACAACATGACGAAAAAAAACAAAACGTTGTAACAAGACGACACAAAACCAAACACCACAACAAGACGATGATGACAAAAACATGAAAAAAAAAATAAAACCCAGATCTACGTGGAATAACCTCTTTATTAAGAGATAAATTGATAGAAAGAGGTGTAGAGAGATGATTTTAGGCCAAGAATTGCAAAAACTCATCCCTCTTTGCTTAAGGAAGATGAGTGGCTAGAAGATAAAGTTGAGAGAAAATGAGACTAGGGTTTTTATTTATTTTTACTAGAAATGTTTTTTGAAAACCATCAAATGTATTAAAATGTACACATGTGCTTATCATAATAAAACACCCCCCCACCATATCAAACCCTAATTTCCTTTTGGCTTTTGCAGAACCCCAAACAAGCTCTTATCCTTCTCAGTTCTTTCTAACCTCTATAGGTCTCCAACTCCTTGACAATGATTCTCCAAGAGTTTCTCTCTCTCTGTTCATCACCGTCTTTGTCTGATCCTCTTCCTCTATATATTTTTTTCCTCAAAAATCATTTTCTAGGTAAAAAATCATCACTTTTGCTTTATTTTTTTTTTCCTCGTTTGATCTTTTTTTTTTTTTTTTTTTTTTTGTGAAATAGAAATCTTATAATGCTTTCGTTTCTCTTTCTGATACTAGAAATGGGTTTATCCAAAGTGCATTTTTGGTTTTGTAATTTTATATCATTAGTGTGTGGTTGATCACAGTTTGATTGAAGAAACAGGGTTTTAAATTTGTTGAAAAAAGGAATCTGTTTTCTAGGGTTAGGGTTTGTATTATGAAGACAAAATTGGTCCCAAATTTGGAGACTTTATGGTGTTTAGAGAGAGCAAAATTATAGAAAAAAATAGGGATAACTAATTTGATATGAATGATTTAGTTTATTTATTCCACTACCATACTTGAAGTTCTTGGAGTGATGAAATTAGGTTTGTGAATTTGGATTTTCAGGTGCTCAAATCTTGAGGTTCTTTCGATTAAGAGCTGCCCAAATGTTACTGATGCGTCGATGGCTAGAGTGGCTTTTTGGTACCTTAAGCTCCCTCTTCCCATAACTCACAAAGCTCGTATCGGCTCCATATTCAAGAACGAACCCTAGAATACAGGTTAATAATTTGTTTCCACTAAACCTCTTCACCTTAAGTTTCTTTGAGGGAGCCATGCTTGCTGACTAAGGTTTGTCATTGTGATTGTTAGGTGTGTAATTCTAGTCTTGTTGATATGAATGTTCGAAGATTTTGGTTTTTATTATTTTTTTTATGGTGTATAATGTGCTCCCTGGGTTATTGGGATTTATCATTCTTTTATAACCCCAACTTTTTGTACTTATGACAATTCATCAATTTTCAATACAATTAACTTCCCACGTCTTAGTTTAATTTGTTTATTGTAACTTTTTGGAGTTTGAACCTAGATGAGCATGTTGATTGTGCAACAAAAATAGAAGATATGATTGTGAAAACCAACAAGGGGTTTTAAAAAATCATGAGCCTCATAATAGTAAACTAATAGAGGTGCCGCCTGACCACCATGATAGAAGTTGTGGGTCTAGCTGGATCCACATGGCTCCTTAAAGTTCTTAATTTGTTGTTTTGATCTTTTTGGTTATGTCAAGCAGAGATGGACATTCCCCTTGAGATTCTCGGTTTATCCTGCAGATGAATTAAACCCATAATAGTTCAATGATGATTTCAATACCTATTACTTAGTGTGTTTTCTCGAGTAGGTTTGAAGTAAACAAAGGTGATATTGGAGATTATTTCTTTTCCTTTGTTATCCAGCCTTCATCTTCACTAGAGATGGTTTTTGGTGGATGAATTTAGGTTGTTGGTTTACTTACTATCCGATTGAAATTGAAAACCATACTTATTATTGAGATTCTTGTCATTTGATCCAAGTTAACTATACTTTAAATGATTTCATGCCTACTAGCTTTGCTATTGTTGGTTCATGTCATATAGTACAAGGGGAGAACAACAACTAATGTTATCAAATTAAGAAGTTGACCACTTAGATCACTGACTTAGAAGTTTAGATCAGGTGATTGAATTACCGTTATAGTTTGTATTAATTACTCAGTTCCCTCAATTTCTATAATATTCGCTACTTAATTAATTTTTCTTTTTCTCTTCAAAAATATATATATATATATATATATATATATATATATATTGTATTTGGATGATAAACTTGATCTAATAGTTGAAAATTGAGATTGTGTGTATTACCTTTTATTGATGAAATGATTGTTGGGAATCCTTGCCATTTGATTTGAAATTGAGTTTGAATTGAACCTTTAATCCATTTCAATAAAAGGTTAGTCCTGGTTGATGTTTAGTCTCTAGTTTTCCTTTTATTTTGGATGGGTTTGTTCATGAAATTGGCCCTAGGTTGCAGAGGTCTTAATGTTTTATGGCTATCATGATCTGTTTGTTATGGAGTAACAGTTTGAGCTATGCCACTAAGAGTGATCTTTATTGCTTGAAGGCCATAGAAGCATCATTGACATACCTTTTTCAGATTTAACATAATTCTAAATTTCGTATATGATATTTGAATATATGTGACATTATCTTGGAGAATGTGAATAATTTGTGAAAATTAAATTGAAGATAGTTAAAATGCATTAGAAAAATAAAACAATTATGATAGCATTTCTATGCTTTATGCAAGTCGATTGCATTCATTTATAAATTATATATTGAAGTTATGGATTTTGAATCTAATTGTGGGGATGCTAATGTTGAATTACAAATGTTTGAAAATACTCCTGAAACTATGAGTACTGTTGTTACTAGTGCTTCTGTTGGTTGTGGTACTAGTGATAGGACTAAGTCTATTGGTGCTAGTGGTAAAAGAATTTCTAGTGATGTTGGGAAAGAAATTGTTGCTAAGAAAGTTCGGGATAATACCTATGAGGTGTGGAATCATTATGAAAAGATTGATTTAATAGATGGCTTGGAAAAATGTAAATGTAAGGGTTGTGGGAGGTTTTATACTTGTAATTCAGATAATGGAACTTGTGATGCCCCAAATCTCGGGGGTCAAAAATTTTTTTTTTTTTTGAATAGTGACCCACGAACAAGCATGTCCCTAAACAAAGGACTCCAAACAAGCAGAATCAAGTAGTGAGATGGGTTAGGTGCACAATGCGCGCACCGCGCCTGCCGCTAGTGCATCGCGGCAGGCTTCGTCAGAAAGTTGCTGCTGCACGCAAGTACTGCCTCGTCAGACACACAGCCTACGTCGCCTCGTAGCGCACCCAAATCATCCACGGCCCTAGGGCCCTATCACACCAAATTCCCCGTCACAATTCAGTGCTCTAAGTCTCGCACCCAAACCCCGTTGCTAACCTTATCGTGATAGCCTTTTTCCTTTCCCCCCTTAAAACACCTTTGTCGCGCACACCAAAACCCCTCGTCACGCGCCGCCGCTACGGCACCGCCTATCATGCGCGTAGCGCACGGCCATGAGCAATGTACTCGTCTGTCAGGCGCAAGTGCACGACCTAGCGCACCGCCGCGACCGGGGCCTCCCGCCACGACAAAAACCTAAAATTAGGCAGTAGCCCATTCCATTCCTTTTTGCACCTTCCAAATTCACTCAGATGCAATGTTTTCGCCACTACATCCAATTGTACTCATTTTTAGGCAATAGAAACTCTGGGAAAAATATTAACATAACATTGAACATCCTAAAACTCAGTTTCTATTACAAAACACATTATTTACATGTAAAAAAAATTGATATTTTATCCCAATATTACAAAATAACTGAGAAAGGCCACACAACCCGACCAATTTCTCAATAACCGAGCTTCGAACCAGCTACTCCCCTGCGTATTTCTGAAAAATAGTTCCCCACGGGTGAGCAATGCCCAGTAGAAAGTTTTCCTACAAGGGTTACTCCCCACCTAAAATGCACATGCAATGGCGTACATAAAAACATCAATCACATTTCATACAATTTATGCAACATTATATGAAATGTTCCTTATCATGCATGAGATGAGACCCCTTATGCCCATATCTCGAGTCACTCACCGACTCCCTCACACATGCCTATGCCAAGTGTGACAATGGTCACTAGTAGTATCAATGACACCATATATCGAGCCCTTGTTGGCTCACTAACACCCAATGGAGTGCCAATGGGTAACTAATCTCGAGTTAATCCCGACTCCTATCACCCAACTCGACGTCTAAGTGATAACTATGACCGTGTGTCTTCTTTGGGTAACAAAACTTTTCGGCTCACGCCGCGGGTCTCTTACACCCACACAAAACTTTTCCGATAACACCGCGGGTCTCTCACTCGCATAACTTTTCGGATAATACCGTGGGTCTCTCACACCCATACAAAACTTTTCGGATAATACCGCGGGTCTCTTACACCCAAATTCCAGGCTTTTCACCTGAGGGGATTTACAGCCCCTTTCTTGCTTAGCCCAACACACATAACTTGCCACATACATGGCTTTACACCCTCGTGAGTCCCTACCTTGGACTTTGTCCCATTTTTCAAGCTCACGACCCATCCACTAGCACTAGTGAATAAACCATACCATGCACCCACACCCGACTCAACGCAATGTGCCCGTGCATATGAATGCATGATGCCAATACATTTTCCTTCATGTACATGTATATATGAGTGCTACATGAACATTTACATACCATGGATAATTATAATTGATACATATAATTAACATCCATATACAACCCATGTTAATACATCAATAACATACATTAACATGTTCTTCTTCATACTACATGTTATTCATACAAGCTATAACATACAACAAGGTCACAATCTTGGACCCATCCAACAGGGTACCTCACGGTCCCTTCACAAACATGAACTAGTTTGGTTCCAAACATCCATACAACATCAAACAAGCCACAAAACCTAGAAACTTTTAGTTTCAGGATCAAACCCCAACCCATGACAGTCTCGGATTGTGTGAAAACCATTCATACAATTCTCTACCATCCAGTCCTAAGTCTTGAAACTAAATCACATGGCCTCTCATGGCCTCCCGTAAACAGCCCATACCATTATATGACCTTTAGACGTAAAGTAAACTGAGTAGGAAAATTTCCTACCTCCCGGAGTTTGTCGAAACTCCACAATCCTGGTACCCACGCATAGCCCTTGCAGTGGGGGTCAACTTTGCCTCTTGCCTCGCCGGGATTTGACGGACCGATCGCCGAAAAATCTAGAGATAAGGTAGACTCTCTCTCTCTCTCTCTCTCTCTCTCTCTCTTTCTTTCCCTCGCTCTTTTTCCCCTCTTCCCCCAAATCGGTTGGGCTAAGAATGGGGTCAAGTGAGATGCCCTCTCACTTGCCAAGTGTCAAGCTCTAAGTGGCTCCTTGGATTTCCCCCTTATTACCTTATCCATTCACTTGGATTTCCACCCACCCAAGTGTTGCCACATGTCTCCTATGGGTCCCACTCGTGCTCATTATTTGACTCATCCTACACTTGACACGTGGCACACTTTGAGCCACTCATCTCATGCCAAGTGTCCTATACTACTCTCAGTGCCTCGAAAAACGTGAAATTTCGACTTTCTCAGAATTCGACGAAATTCGACGTGGTAACTTGATTTCGCGAGATGATTCCAACGGTGAAGTCCGTTTCATCATCCGAGATCTAGAAAAATTCTGGATTTTGATCGAAATTTACCGTTCTACCATTCCTCATAAATCTGGATTTTTCCGAGGTTTCACAGAACCACCCCATTTAAGATGCATGTCCAAAAGTGTTATTTGATTCCTAAATACAATGATGTGGGTTCCATGTTGGTTGACCATTCTAGGATGTTGAGGTCTCAAAAACTTGATCATAAGGCTTATCGAGATGCACTCTCTAGATGTATTATAATGCATGATCTTCTATTTAGCTATGTTGAGTATGAAGGGGTTTGGGAAGTGAATAGAGTTTTGAATCCTAATTTTAAACCTGTTAGTAGAAACACTGCTAAGAGCATCTCCAACCATAAATCTTCAGTTTCAACTCCAAATTGACATGTTTTCTATATTTGGAGATGATGGGGCCCACTTTTTGGAGTTCCAACTCCAACCAAAAATCTTAATTTTTAACTTCAAATCACTATTCATTCTTCAAATCTTTATTTTATCAAATTAGAATATTTTTAGAAATATGATATATGAAATATTTTTATTTTTATTTAAACATAAATATGAAATTATATTAAAATAAATAAAATATATTTAAACCTAAAATGCATTTAAACTAATAAATATTATATTTTAGGAGCATCATATTACATTAGAAAATAAAACAACATTAATAAAATCTACATAATAAAATTACATTCACTAAATGATAAAAATACAATATAAAAACTAATATAGTGGTATATCACCTCCATCATTTCCACCCCCATATTTATTAAAATTACTAAAATTATCATCATTGTGACCACTTGATCTACTTGCTTGGGATTTATGAGTCGTTTTTTCAATAATCTCCATTTTTTTTCCATAATTTTTTTTTTCTTATTTTTCATGTTCCAACTCATATTTGTTGCTTTCATTTTCAGCTTGTAGCATTATTAACTAGTAATGTTTCTCCGACTCCTTGATCATTTCAATAAATCGTTCATCTATTTTCTTTTCTCCTCTTTTGAATATCTCAATGATTTCATTAATGTAGCTCTGATTCCCTGTTTCTTGTAGCTCAAATGTATTAATTTAAGTAAATGAAGTGCAAAACATCTTGTGATCTAATCTCTATGTTCTTTTTATCTTCAATTTGAAGTTGTATTTTTATTTCTAAGAAATTATTGAATTAGTCACTTCAAATCAAAATACCTTATATTTACAATATAAATAAAAATGTATTATATCATTATCAAAAAATAATTTTAATTAGAAAATATTAAATTATTCAAATTTATTAAAATCGTAATGGAAAATAATTCAAAATTAATAAATAATAGATAAAAAATAATAAAAATATCTTAAAATAAAATATGTTATAAAAATAATTATTTTATTGTTATAAGAATAAAATAATGAGAGAATAGTAGTATAATATTAAAATAATAAGGGAATAGTGGTTACTATTCACATCTCCAAATATGGAAATGGAAATGGAGGATGGTTGGAGTGCATTTTTTGGGTACAAAGATCCAAATATGGAGATGAAGTCAAAAATGGAGAATGGTTGAGATGCACTGATTGTTGGAATGTCTTCTTGAGTGAAAAAACAAAGATAAAGAGCATATTAACTAATGTCCCTTGTAGAATTAGAATTTGTTTAACTTATGATGTATGGATTGATGTAACTACTCAAGGCTATATGATTGTGATTACTCATTATGTTGGTAAGTGGAAGTTAAATAGTGAATTACTTGCATTATGTGGGTTAGAGAGTTCACATACATTGATGGAATTATATGGAAAGGTATTTGAAGTGCTTAAGATTGGGGAATTGTAAAACTCGGGAAAAAATTCAATTTTTTTGAATAAGGGTAAAATGATAATTTTGGTTGGAAATAAAATTTTTCTAGATCTATGATCTAAACTACTTTACCATTGAATTGCCTGCAAAATCTGGGCTACTCAGCCGACCCCCATTGAATTCTGAGACAATTGGAATTTCATGTTTTTTGAGGCACCGAGTGTCGGGTGACACATGGCATGACCATGTGGATGCCACTTGAAACCTTGGGAGATGGACACATGGTATGATGGCCATGTGGTGTAACAAGTGACACATGGCACTTGGATAAATGGCTCATATTGAGCCATGTGTCAAATGGAAAAGAAAAATCATGAAAATAAGAAAAATGTGAAGAAGACATGTGGCAAAGGAGGAAAGTGGGGGGAAGTTTCCCCCACTTTTGATGCATTCGGTGGATGAGAATCAAATGGAGAGAAAATAAAGAAAATAAAAATGAAATGATGGAGAGAGAGAGCAAAAACAAAAAGAATTAAGTGGGATAAGACCAAAAGGAAAAAAAAGAAAAAAGGAAGAAATCAAAAAGAAAGAAAGGGGAGGAAACGAGCAGAGAGAGAAAAGAAAAAGGGGCTTCCACCTTCTCTCTAAGATCTACGGGGATCGAGCCGTCGGTTTTCATCGGAGCAAGAGGCAAAGTTGGTCCACGCAATGAGAGCTAAGCGTGGGTACCAAAATCAAGGAGTTTCGTCAAACTCCAAGATGTAGGGAATTTTCCTACTTGAGTTATTTCTAGCCTAAAGGCCATTTAATGGCATGGGCATTCTTCGGGGCTGTAATTGGCCATGGGATTTAGTCCCAGAATTTTGGGACTGAATATTGGAAATTTTTAGGATTGTTCTGGGCAGTCCCGGACTGTGTTCAAGCTTGGTTTTGATCCTGGGACTGATGTCTTCGGGTTTTGTTGTGTGTGTTATTGCTAGAAAAATGAATGACATGCTGTTTGTGTGGTCCGGCACTGAATTTCCAAACTATTATTTTGATTTTGTGAGCTGTATTTATATGGTATTGCTGGAAAATGAATATCTTGATGTTTGTGTCAAAATCATGTTAATATATGCTTGTTTGATGTATTGACATGAGATATATAGTGAATGAAAATTATATGTAGGAAATATAATTATCATGATTGGGAAATGTTGCATGTAGCTCCTTACAGATTCATGTAATATAATATGGCATGAAATGACATATTTGTATTTCATATGCACTCGTAACATCAAAGATCGAAGTTGGGTGTGTGTATGGTAATGGTTATTCACCATTCTTGGTGAATGTGTGGTGACCTCGAAAATGGGACAACGTCCAAAATCAATTACCGCTGCATAACATGAAAAAAATACACGGTATCATGAGCAAGACGGGCACTCCACCCTTCCGTGAAAAAAGAATCTTAAATTTATTTGCGATTATTACGATCAACGTGGTAAAAGACTGTAAAAATGTTGAAAAGGTGCGCGACATCCTGCGGTATAAACTCGAAAAATTTGTGGCCCACAAATGCATAACACATGGGATTTGATAAAATCAAATGAACATTAGAGGATTTTCCAATGTGTCTTGAGTTTTAAAAACAAAAAGATTTTGTTTGAAGAAAAGAGTCATTGGGTGAAACACCAATGACGGGTTTTCACACTTGGCATTGCATGTGTGAGGGAGTCGGTCAAGACTCGGGTTGTGGGCATGGAGTCTCATCTCATTCATGACATGAAATATTCCATGTAAGATTGCATTGTTTGTATGGAATGTGGTTGATGTTTGTGTGCCATTGCATGTGCATTTAGGTGGGGAGTAGCCTTTGTAGGAGAATTTCTCTACTGGGCATTACTCACCCGTCGTGGGAAAATATTTTTAGGTACTGGAGGTACACAGGGGGAGGAAACACGTCTAAGAGATTTGTTGTGAAAAAGGCCGGATTGTGGCTTTTTAATGTATTTTGTAATATTCTGGATAGAATATCCAGTTTTATACATGTAAATGAGAAGTTTTGTAATAGAAACTTATTTTTGGACTTGCTCAGTCTAGTGTTAATAGATTTCCCAAATTTTCCTGCTTGTAGAATTTGTATAGAGGCAGTGGTATTGAATGAAATGCATTGGAAGAGAATTGGAAGTGCGGGAACTGCAAAAAGAGTGGGCTACTACCCATTTTCAGGTTTGGGTTGCGACAGAGAGTTCTGGTTCCATGCCGCGATAGTGGGTTCTCTTTCGCGACAGGATTGGCCCTGTGGTTTCCTTAGTCGCGGATAGGGTTTTCCCCGTCATGATAGAAGTGTTTTTCTCTTGGTTTTCACATGACAGAAATTCTATGTCGTGGATACAGAAGTTCCGCCGCACCAAGGGGGTTTGTGCTACTTCATTACGCATTTCGTGTCGTGACAGGAGTCGCCTAAGGCAGGAATTTCCTCGTTATGACGGTATTGCATGTTGCAACAGCCACACGCACCGCAGTGCCACGACGCCGACGATTGCTCGGTGCATGCCTCGATTACCTAATTTTAGCCCTCACGACAGGTGGCCCCGGGCGCCCACACGGCCGGAAGTCGCTGCGGCGGCTGCAGGAGTTCTATCGCGACACAGAATTCTCTATCGCGAAGACATGGAATTCCCATGTTGCGATAGCCGCTGCCACTACGCAGTGGTTGGCATGCCACCCCGGGGCGCCGCTGCATCGTCGCGCACTACAGACTGGGGCGCGCGGCGCAGTCAGAGTGACTTTAGGCATGCGAACGACGTGGCATAATCACTGCGATAGGTCACGTCAAGACGATCGAGGTATCTTGTCACGACACATTTCTCTTATCGCTATTGCACTTGTCTAGTAGCTAGAATAGAAAAAAAAAATTTGACCACCGGGATTTGGGGCGTCACAGGAATAGATGGGAAAATATGGATGGAATTATCTGGAAAGGTATTTAGAGTGCTTAAGGATTGGGGAATAGATGGGAAAATACTCTCCTTGACTTTGGATAATACCGCTTCTAATGATAGCATGCAAAATATTTTGAAAGAGAGGCTTAATTTGAAAAATGGCTTGTTATATGACAATGATTTTATTTTTTTTTCATGTTAAATGTTATGCACATATCATGAATCTCATAGTCCAAGAAGGCTTGAAAGTGGCTAAAGAGGTTTTATATAAAATAAGATAAAGTGTTAAGTATGTGAAGGCTTCAGAGGGGAGGTTAAGACATCATAAATGTGTTGAAGAAGTACATTTAAATGATATTGATAGTTTCTTGAGGTTGGATCTGTCAACTAGATGGAATGCTACTTACATGATGTGACGCCCCAAAACCCGGGGGTCCCGTTGACCAACCGTCAACTTGCGGAATACCTATAATGTCTTGATACCACACTATCGTGTTGCATTCACCGAGACTCATTTATGAGTGAAAGTACCCCATTAGACCCTTTCAACCATACTCAAAATATTACCCAAGACTATGTCACAATAGTCCTTAAGAGTTTAATACAACACTCTTATACAAAATCATATATTAACATTATTTTGTTCTAACATATTTTACAAAATGAATATCAAGGCCACATGTTGCCCTTCTTCACAATTACGACCTTGGATGAGCGCTGTCCACCGATGTCTGTCCTGTACCTAAAATATTTTTCCCATAAAGGGTGAGCCACACCCAGTAGAGAATACCTCCTAAAAGGGCTACTCCCCACCTAAGTGCACATGCAATGTCCACTCACCATTTCATATTCACATTCCAACAAGAATATGTCAATTCTATATGGAATCCTACATGCCATTCCATGAAATGAGATGCGACTCATCATGTACCATGTGCCCGAGTCCTCACCGACTCCCTCATACAACGCCTAAGCCCATGTGTGAAAAACCATCATTCTGGATGACATCCAATGATCATTTTCAAAACAAATTTCATTTGTTTATAAACCAAAAGCTTTTTAGATGATACATCGCAATGATCGTTTTATATTCAAAACCCATGCGCCTTTTTGTGGGTAACAGATTTTTGGTGTCTCACCGCGAGCTCCGTAAACCAAGACACTTTAATGGGGCCTTTCACCGTTTAGGGGACTATAGCTCGAATTACACTGGCGTGTTCACCCAAGGGGGATCTATCCTAACTTGCCGATACTGGGCTAGCATACTTTCTTTACCATTTCAATCAACCGTGTGACTTTGTTGGACGTTGTCCCATTTAACCGAGCTCACCCAATCAAACACTAAACACCGTGTCGATTTACCAACCATGCACTCACACCCATTTAATGCGATGTCCCCGTGCATATGCAATGTATGCGCCATTGCCTATTTGTACCATGTCACATACATGATGAATCCTATATGGACAATTTTATCAAACATGCATATCACCAATGCATCTTGGGCAATTATATCAAACATGCATATAATTTCCCTACATTAATTCATTCATGTCAATATATCACACAAGCATAAATCAACATCACAGACAAATCATTACTTAGTCAAGTAATAAAGCACTTTATCCTCTAGGATAGATTACAACATAAAATGTCCACAAAATAGCCTACAACATGCCATGTAGTGGCTATTTCTACAATTCATCACATGTGAATATAGTAATACACATATTAACATTTCATCAAACAAGCATGTCATGGCATGCAATTAGTACACTTGATGTTATGATCAAAATTTCAGCAATGATGTGAGCACTAAATGCCAATAACTGGCACATGGCTAGATTCTAGACTCAAAGAGCTTTTCATAGAGTCTAAGAACGCGTAAATCGGAGTTCATACGAGAAAGATATGGTCGTCCAAAATTGAAGTGCAAATTAAAGATACTATTGCACCAATCCACGCACAAGGTGCCCGAAAGTAGCTTGCAGGAAACATTTTAAACCCCTGCACTGCAAGTTTTAAACCCAACTATAACCCCGTCTCAATTGAGACCACAAAATGGGCCATATTCCAATTAATACCACAAAACATGCCAGAAACATGACATAACTTGGTCCCAAAAGTAGACCAAAACAATAGCTCAAAAAAAAAAAAAAAAAAGAAACCAAGGTAGGATGAATCCCTCTTAGAGCTCAGCCCCCGTCGAATATACGGACTTTACTTCTTAGTCTGACAAGTTCCGACCGTTGGAACACCACTTTCCTTGTCTCATTCTTTCTCTCTCCCTTTCTTCTCTTTCTCTCTCTTTTCTTTTCCTCTCTTTCTTTCCTTTCTTTCCCTCTCCTTTTTTTTCCTTCCTTTTCTTTCTTCGCTACCTCGCTTTCTCTATACCCAGCTCCCACACCATATTTATAAATTTTCCACAAGTACATGCATGTTGACACATGGCATGCCATGTGTCACACACATGGATTGCCATGTGTCCTACATGCATAGGCCTTTACCATGCATTGTGACACATGGCTTGCCATGTGTCGCCCGACACCCATTGCCTCGAAAAATGTGAAATTCTGACTATCTCGAAATTCAATGAAATTCGCCTAGGCAATTAAATTTTGCCTGACAAACCCAACAATGAGGTCCATTTCATCATCTGAGATCTAGAAAACTTCCAAGTTTTCAACATGTATCGTAGCGGCAAGTTCATTGTATTTGCCCTATTATTTTGCAAAAGCTCAAATTTACCTGGGTTTTACATTCTTCCCTTCTTAAAAGAATTTCATCCCGAAATTCACATGCACATATACATAAAATCACATGCATATGCTACAATCATTCATTTTTGTTTTTCAAATGACTAAACAACGTACCTTCATCCTCGAATAAGGAAGGATAAGTGGCATGCATTGTGTCCTCGCATTCCCATGTTGCCTCCTCCACTCCTTGGTGTTGCCATAACACCTTTACTAGCCCCACAAATTTTAGTGCCAGGGGTAAACCAATCTCACTATCCATATGCATGTCCTCCCTTAAAGGTCCCATCTGCATCAACAATGAGCTCGCCCTAATCCACAACATGAGTCGGATCTGGAGTGTACTTTCGGAGCATGGAGACATGGAATACCTCATGGACACTCGATAAACTTGGCGGTAATGCCAACCGATACGCAACTATGCCCACCCCTCTCGAGTATCTTGAAGGGCCTGATAAACATCGGTGATAGCTTTCCCCGCTTGCCGAACCTGACCACTCCTCTATAAGGCATCACCTTTAAGAAAACATGATCGCCGGCCTCAAACACTAGAGGTCGTCGCCACCTATCGGCGTAGCTCTTCTGTCGGCTTTGAGCCATGAGAAGTCTCTTCCATATCAAGTCCACCTTCCCAGAGGTGTCTTTAATCAATTTCAAAACATTGGTGGATCTCTTTCCTATCTCCGTTCAACAAACCGAAGATCGACATAGTCTCCCATATAAATGCTCGCCTGGTAACTGTTATTGTAGGCGAACTCTACCAAGGGCAAATGCTCTTCCCAACTGCCCTTAAGATCCATGATGCCCTGACATTCCGCGGGATGAAAGGCGCAGCTCACTCGCCCACCCAGCTCGCTGCCTCTGCAGCTCTCCCCAAAATGGAGTCAAACCCGGGATCCCAATCCAATATGATAGAGATTGGTACCCGCCAATCGGATCATCCTCATATGTCAACTTGCAAAATTCCAGTGAAGGTCATCCGCACGCCAAAAATGTGCCGACTTGGTGAGCCGGGCACACCATCACCCACACCGCATCAAGCTTCCGATGTTCGTGCGGAGTCACAAAACCAATCGCGGATATGTTCCCACTTCCACTCGCTACCTCCAAAGGGCCGAGTAGCCTTGCCGGGGCCTCTCGTGTCACAAATTTTATTTGTTGACATGCTAGAGGCCCTTTCAAACAAAATCCCTGGAATCTTTGTTTCTTCATCCACTCAGTAATACCGTGGATGAAGATCTCTTGCAGACATCTTCGTGGCACTGATGCACGAAAATTGAGAGCAATGGAAACCTTTGAGGATCTCCTCTATAATTCACTAACTGAGGAATCCAAAACCCGTCCCCCTGCACTCAAGACCACAAAGAGTTGATACGGCCCTGGGCCACCAGAGCTCTGACTATGCCCCATCCCGGATGGACAATATTCTGATCCATCCTGACTCAATCACTCTGCTCAATAGGGAAGGTGTAGCCACTAAAATCCCCAAAACACCCTGAGCTTGATCTCTATACTGTAGTCCAAACTGCCTTACAACCTCGAGTATCTGCCACTCCTGGAAAGCTATACTAGCCAGTACTCCTCGTGACTTTCGACTGAGTGCGCCATCCACCACATTTGCGATACCGAGATGGTAATGCAAAGTGAAGTCATAATCCTCCGCATACCCAGATCCATCCGCGGCTCATGCCAGGTCCGGTAAAGATATACTTAGACTTTGTGGACCAAGAATACCTCGAACCCACCACCAGCTATAGATCAGGCGCCAAATCTTTAAGGCAAAGACTAGGGTCGCGAACTCCATGTCATGTGGGGCACCCCGTGGCCCTTCAAACGCCGCGAACCATAAGCTACAACCCTCTTGGACTACATCAAAACACATCCTAGTCCATCCTTGTACTCATCATAAAGAGACCTGCGGTATATCCTGTCCTACTTTTAAGACTACTCTAACAGAGTCAAAGTAAGCCCCACTCCCGGAATGCCCGCTCGCATAAGTCATTCCACTCAAAATTGACCTCCTTCCGGTCACCCCATTACTATAGGCGCAATGACCCGGAGAAGTCCTTAATGAACCTCCTCGTATCACCCTCGCCAATTCCAAGAATCTGCCCTGCGACCGATTTTGGCCCTCCCCAACTCATAACCGCTTCGAATTCTTCGGGTCCACCGACACCCGGTCACTTACATGTCCCAAGAATCTCACCTCAATAAGCTAAAACTCGCACTTACTGAACTTGGTGTACAATTGATGTTCTCTGAGGGCCTGGAGAATAATCCTCAAGTGATCCTCATAGTCCTCCTCTAACTTGGAATAGATCAAGATGTCGTCAATGAAGACTACCACAAACTGATCTAGATAGGGCTGGAACACCTTATGCATGAAATCCATAAATGCTGCTGGCGTATTAGTCAATCTGAAGGGCACCACTGTGAACTCGAAATGCCCGTACCGCATCCTGAATGTTGTCTTAGGGATATCAGCCTCCCTAACTCTCAACTGATGATAACCGATACGGAGATCTATCTTGGAGTAGACTCGCGCCCCTCTTAACTAATCAAATAAATCATCAATCTTCGGTAAAGGATACCGATTGTTCGTAACCTTGTTCAATTGTTGGTAGTCAATGCACAGTCAAAGGGTCTTGTCATTTTTCTTAGCAAACAACACCGAAGCGCCCCAAGGTGAAGTGCTCGATCTAATAAATTCTCTATCCAATAAGTCTTGTAATTGGACCTTAAGTTCCTGCAACTCAGAAAGCACCATTCTATGCTAAGTCATAGAAATAGGTGTTGTACCAGGGTGTAACTCAATCGTGAAGTCTACATCCCTATACTTCTGAGTAATCCCGTAGTTCGGTCCTAAAACACTTCATACCTCAAACCACCCGTAGATTCAAACTCTGCCTCACCCCCATCCTTTAAGGTAAGGCTCGCCACCTAACCCGTCATTGCCCATGCCACTTTCAGGCCAAGAGCACGCCTAAGGTAAAGCATCATGCTTATCCCCCTAAAACATAACATGAATATCATCCTATGTGTAGGCAGTAACTCTCCTACGATCACAATCGTTGACGACACGATGGTCAGCCAATCCATCCTGAGGATGACATCAAACTCTGACATGTTCATAACCCGAAGGTCCAACGAGAGTAGAATCCTTGAGATCTCTAACTCACAACCACAACATATCATATCAACCCTCACCCTAGTTCCTAGGGGAGAGCTTACATGCAATGACTTTTCCAAGGTCTCAACCTCTAAGCCTAATTCTTTCACATGTCGTGAATCGATGAATGAATGCTATACCATAATCAATAGTATCATTGCCCATGAAGTATAGCAGAAACATAATTCCTAAACCACTAATTTTGTCGCCCCTCGCCCCGTGGTGTGCAATTACGTGAGACACGCCCCCGGGTCCCGGTCTCAGAACTTTGTCCCCACCTCTAATCTACGCCCTAGTCCATGTGGCTCGCCTAATAAAGTATCTGGGGCTTGTGCAAACAATTCCTCGGGAGACTGACATATCGGTTCCTCTGGCCCATGCTGGGATAAGGAGGAACAAACTGCATCTGTGTATGCCCCATTGATGACTGGGACTATGATGTCTCATAACTCTGGGATCCCCTACCCAAGGAGGGCACCCTTGTCTCAAGTGTCTAGGTCGGTGGCATTAAAACATTAATTATCTCGCCTCGTCGGCTAGGAGCCTTGAAGTGCCTCCCATCTCAGGATGATTAATCCCGCCCTCGTCTCGAAGTAAATGACTCGCCTTTGAAACCCCACAAAGCAAAAGTCCTCCGCTTCTTCCCCGAAAGCAGAAGAAGAGACTACGGGTTCTCCCTTCCTATCACTAGCTAACTGTGATCTCATGCTCTTTCAAGGCCATTTAAGACCTCCTCAAATGACCAGAGTTGTCTCAAACCATAAAAGTCCATATCTGCAGAAGTCCATAATCTCGCCCTCGATGGACAATTTCGCACCATCCTAAAACTTTCTCACCCGCCATGTCCTCGTGTCACATAATCATCCCCCGAACGTGCTAATTCGTGAACTTAGCCACGATTCAAGTAATCGTCACGGTCTGTCATTAATACCACATGGCTCGCATGTGTCCTAAGCATGCATAGGCCTCAAGATGCATCGCGACACATGGCTTGCCATGTGTCACCCACATGGTTCGCCATGTGTTGTCCGACACCTGTTGCCTCGAAAAAGGTAAAATTCTGACTATCGGAATTCAATGATATTCGCCTGGGCAACTAAATTCCATGTGACAAACCCAATGATGAGGTCCGTTTCATCATCTAATATCTAGAAAACTTCCAGGTTTTCAACCTGTATCGTAGCGGCAAGTTCACTGTGTTTGCCCCATTTTTTTTGGAAAAGCTCAAATTTATCGGGGTTTTACACATGATGCTTGAAAGTGCTATCAAGTATCATCGTGCTTTTAATAGTTGGACTTTTAATGATAGAAGTTATACACTTTGTCCATCCAATGAAGAGTTGGAAAGAATGGAGAAGATTTGTGCTTTCTTAGCCTCATTATATCATATTACTAACTTGATATCCAGGTCATCTTACCCCACCTCCAATTTGTATTTCATGCAAGTTTATAGTATAGAAAAAAAATTGAATGAAAACTTGTATAGTGAAGATGGGGGTGATCAAAGATATGGTAGCAAGGATGAAGGTAAAATTTGATAAGTAATCGGGCAACTATTTTGTCACTCTGGTGGCTGGATGTGCTCTGACCCTCGCTCTAAGTTGAATTCTTTCAAGCTTGCAGAAAGAGATTCATCCATATGACCATCAAGAGAAAGTGAATAGGGTGAAGGAGCCCTTGTATACACTCTTTGTTGAATATACAAAATATAGGGCTGCATCAAGCTCAATTGCTTCATTAATTTCAAACTAGCTCATCATCAATGACCATGGCAAATTTTTCAATAACAATGTTCCTGCTGACAAGCGAATAAGCTCAACATCATCAATGACATTTATACTTGATGTAAGTTTGAGTATTATCATATTTATTCATTATTTTTCTTCAAGTATCTATATAGTGATTATTTTGTTTTTGTGTTGGTTGCTTGTATTATTTTAGGAGTATCATATGGAAATAAGTCAAATGACTTCAAATGATGTCTAGTCTCAACTTGATATATACTTGGATTAAGGATGTTGTGTTGGAAATGACTTGGATGCACTAGAATATTGGAAGTTACACAAACATCGATTCTCTGAACTTGCAATTATGGCTTGTGACATTTTAAGCATTCCAATCACAACAGTAGCTTTAGAATCTTCATTTAGTATTGGTGGTCGTATATTGCATAAGTATAGAAATTGCTTGCTTCCAAAAACCATGCAAGCCCTCATTTATACTCGTAATTTGCTGCATGATTTTAAAGAAATTGGGTCTTCTGGTAAAAATTGCTTACTCATTGAACTTTTGTTTGTTTGTTTGTTTTTGTTTCTTACTTACAACTTACAAAATAAGCATTGTTGTTTTATGAATTTCAAATGTGCAGGAAGCAGAGGATATTCGATTTTCTAAGGAAGATTCAAATATTGTTGTTGATGATGATCTTGTCTCGACTAAGAATGATTTTTAGATTTATAATTTAATGATTTTTCTGATAGGAGTATACTGTTTCTATAATTCTATTTGATTTTGACTTTTATGTTATTTGATGTTACTGGATTGGAGTTCAAAAGGCAAAAACGAGGGTTGCCAAAGTACTTTTACCTTTCAAACAGCAGCTCCGCAAAATTCTACATTTCTACTATTGAGTTTACACACTTCAATTAGGTTTTAGATTATTCAATGATGAAGTTACAAGTTATACATTCCATGATTATGATTTTTGATGATTAACGGTTTTTAGTATTGGGGTTGTAATATTCAAGCAGTTAGTTCTTGGGGATGTATGGAAAAATTCATGTACATTTAGCTCGATATTAGAGATGGTTTTGTTCATTATTTGCTTGAGCATTGTTGCATTCACATATCCCCTTTTTTGATACATGACCATTTTGAAGGCATTTTCATGCCCTTCTGTTGCCCTTTTCTTGATTTGAAAATTTTTTAAATGCTAACTAAATTTGCTTTCATTAATTATTTTGCCCAACCAATTTGTTAGGCATGACCAATGTAGTTCGGATAGGAGGGCAAGCATATGATTTGGTGCAAAGAAATTAGAAATACAAAGCAATGGGCATTATTTGCGAGAGAGCAATCATTTTACACCTGAAATGAAAAAAAAAAAAATAGAGAAGTAATTTATTGAATCAAAGAATTAACATTTTTTTTTCACATAGGGTTGGATTGGCTCGCTAGCCTGCTAGCTCAGTATAAGGTTGGATTGGGCTAGTAAAATGACAACCATATATAAATTAGGCTCGATCGGGTCCGGCCTAGTTTTTCCCTTGGCTTGGTGTGGGCCCAACCTGGCCTGATCGGCCCAACCGAATTGCCAACTCTAATAGTGGTAAGAGATATTCATTTATTTTTCTCTTTAGTGTGATGGTCTCGAATACATTTGTATCCTAAAAGAATTGGGTAAAAACAATTTTTATGAGTTTGGTTCCTAGGAAGTGCTAAGGAAAGAAAAAAGTTAAAGAAAAATTATTTTTTATATTTGGTTGTGTAGTGAAAAATCTCAAAGAAAATCAAATATCAATTAAATTTCTCAAAAACTAATATATTTTAAAATTATTTAATCTTTGTATTGATGAATTAAAATAAATAAAATAATTTAAAGCAGCGAATAAAAATAATACGTCGGCTTTACCTCTATATTTATTTTATTTTATTTTTTATTTTAACTTTTCCCCTCTATTTTCTTTCTTTCGTAGTTTTCCTCACTTTTTTTGGAACCAAACCTTAATAATTAGTCTTTTGTGACAAGAGAGAGTTCTTATCTTGATTCCTAAAACTATCTAGAGGGGTGAATAAGTAGTCTTTATTTTTAAAACAAATTTATTTATTTTTTAGAATTTTTTTTCTAAATCGCAACTAATTTTTCTTCAACCAATATGTTGTTAAATATCAATAAAAAACAACCTCATCTCATAATGGACATGTGATGTACATAGAAAACCACCCCATAAACAAATGGTGTTCAATCATTTGTATAGAAGTAAAATACATAAGCACTGAGTCCCCAGGGCCCCATGTATGCAAAGCCACATGTTACATAAGCCTCACCCTGGAAGTACCACATTATAAAAATAAAAATAAAAAGATAACTGGAGAGGAAAGCGCTGCAATGTTCACACTCGGATCAAACAGATTATCTCCCTCTAGTCCTGATGAGAATCACTGATCTGAGGATTTATTTTCTTCCTAAATCTTTGATCATTTCTTTCCTGATGATATTTGTTTAAAATTTATTTGAATAAAAATGGATATACACCTAATATGCCCATCTCAATATCTCTTTATCCTGTCATGATTATCCAGTTTCAAAATACTATTAATAATTTTGTTATAATTAAGATTCCAACTCAAATGAATAGCCATATTCCAACTCATTAATAACTCCCTCAGATAATCTTTGACAAATAAACTGATGCTTAAATTCCCACTAAACTTAGACTTGCACATTTATGTACCTTGATGTTTAAATCGTATGATTCTTAATCCACTCCTTCTTCCACTAATAAATGTAATCTGAACAGAATGTAATATGTGATCTGTACGCATACCCCAAACAATATAATAGTTAAACAATAGGTGGTTTATATTATACAAACAAAGAAATGATAATCCACATGCAATTTATATCACTCTGTGTGGTTTAATTCAATAATCATCAGTTAACATCAATCCATAGGTAAGGTCCAAGATCAATTGGCTATCTTGTTTATCACAGAAATGATAAAGTAATAATAAAAGGAAAGCACCAAGATATATATAAAAAAAAAGTAATAGGTATATAGATCTTTAATGAAAAACTGTTATGTTTAAAAAACAAAAAAGAATAATGAAAATGAAAAATGAGATGATTTGGGCAGCTTTTTCATGAAAAACATAACAAAACATTAAATTTAAAATATAAAAAATAATTTAGAAAATACAATAAAGCTCTTTAAGGTTATAAAACTGTTCTCAAAACCATTTAGCATAGTTGTAATCAAAACAGTAATTCAAAATTACATCATAGAGGTAATTTATAAACCAAGACATAAAAACTAGGGAAATCTTACAAGAAGGAAAGAGTCAATCTAAGAACACCTTGGTGCTTGAGACCAAACTGTTTAATAATCAATATATTCTTGACAACAAATGCCCATCATCCATATGAAATGGTTCATATAATCATGTTAAAACTCAATGTGCATCTGATTATATGCCCATGGAGTTTGAAGAAGTTTACGCAAAATTATATGAAAAGAATCTATCTTTCTTATCTCGTTTATCTTTGATTCTGTATTCGAAAAAGAGAAAGGTTCTCTTCTCAGATCTCTCCATCTCGCTTACTATTCGGGTAGGGTAAGATCATCTCATCTGAAATATTCACTTCACATCACTAATAACTGGGGCTAATAATTATCGAATATAAACAATCCCAGTTTAATCCCAAAAAGCAGTTCAAACAAGAGTTTAATTTCCGAACCATAGTATTATTTGAAAAACATCCTGCAGAGTCATTCCAACATATACATTACCAAATTTTCTTATATAATAAGGAAAGTTGTTAGATATTCTATGTCATCAAGGTAAAAGGGTTGTAAGATGAGGATGAATTTATGAAGACTATACAAGGTGGATATAAATATGAGAAAGAATGAGAGATACTGGTGTAATGAGGGGGTTTGTGATTCAAGATGTAAATACAATGAATAACAAGAACATATTATGTTTCAAGATCCAAATGATTATTTTGTTTTCTATGTTTTATAATATTATTTGTTGTATAATAGAATGATTCTCTCTTATTTGCATATGCATACATGGTTGATTATTGAACTAAATTAAAACCTTGTATATTTTTGTATTGATTATTTTATCTTTGTATTCTTGAGCTAACATGTTTACATTGAAGCTTTCTTTGACATAACAAGTGATATCAAAGTTTCAACATACATAGTAAATCGTATCAAACCCTTCTTGAAGCACCTTGGTTGAAGAAGTCTAGAATGAATATTTTTGATTGGGTTACAAAGAACAAATTATACTAGGGGATGATAAAAGAAATTTTAATTGAAAATGGGTTGTCTTGTATGTAGTGGCAAAGCCACCTAGTGCCCGGTGGGATCCTATACTATAACATCACATTTGTTAAGGCATTCCTCTCCTGAGGTTAAATTCTAATGCCCTTTCTGAGCTAAATTGTGGCTCCGCCATTGCTTGTATCAATGTAATCCAAGAAGTGCATATTATAAAGGGATGAAATATTGGCTTAATGGATTTCATTCAAATTCTTAGTCAGTATGAATTCCTTTAGTATAAAGAAATAGAATATCTTCTATATTCATGTCATGATAATATATATTAGATTTCTTTATAGAATAAATTATTAAGAATTTGTCTAGGTTATTAAGGACAGAGGTTAAGGGATGAGGATCGAGTTGTAAAGAATATATGAGGGATTTGTAAAGAATATGAGGAGGATAAAGAAATGAGGGAGAATGAGAGACCCAATGGGAACTTAGTAATTGTATAGTTTTCTAATATTCTTTATGGTACGATGAAATAATTCTTTTTATCCATAAATGCAAGGTATGGTCAGATAAAACATGTTAAATTAACATGATTAATTATATTGAAGTTTTTTTGTGATCGAACAAAAAGACTCTGATGGGTGCATGGTTGAATCGATTAGACCATTGGTTGCAATTCTATTCTTAAACCACAGGGAATGCGTGTGTACAAAATATTTGGAATCTTTACCAACTATGTAAAATTTTCCTTACAATTTTTATTTTTTATTTTTTATTTTTTTTGATCGGGATTAAGATTTTGTACAAATCTTTATAGGGAAAGTTAATTTGTAATCAATATTGTTGACATTTCGTCAAAATACAACAATCGTACTTAGTGGTGGAGCCAAGATTCAATTTTAAGAGGACAAGATTAAGTAATGTAAGTTTTACAAAATTTATAAATATGAGCTTTCACCTAATGATTCAAAATTTTAGTGGAGGCACTTGATCCCTTAGGCCCTAGTTGAATCCGTGATCGTATTGCCAACCTCCATTGCTTTTATGTATTAATTAGCCGGCTCTTACTATATATGGATGGCAAAAAAAATCATTTTACTTACCACACAAATTATATGTCGCACTTGGTAATGAATTATTACAGCAGATAATGGATTATGACGGGATATGAATGTGATTCAAGTTATCTATCAACCAAAAGCTTATCTCAAGCAGAAGTTATGGCAAGAAGCCAAGAAGGTTCTCCCCTACTATTAATGGAAACCTTACTTTTAGCCATTAGTTGAAAGTCAGTGTCAAGATGGAATTTCCAATTCCAATATGTTAGACCGATTGATTATTAATGTTGATTGGGATTTATATATAGGGCTATCTCTATGGATTTGACCTAAATCATCCAATGATCACATGGATATGTCTGACAAGGAACCTATGAATAGAAGTGGGCATAATTAGCTTAACCCAACCATGCCCAAAAAAAAACGACAGTTGGTTTTCAGTTTATTATTTATATAAATAAAAAATCTAACCATTAATATGATTAACTAAATTTTTGATTAACTTATTTTTACAACTCACAATATGTTTTTCAGCTAACTGTAACTGAAAATGATTTTGCAAAATTTCACATCTATATTGAAAAAGTTCCACCACTATGCTTCATTTCAAAATAATAATAAAAAAGTAAAGAAAAAAAATGAATAAATTGTAATCTATGACACTTGTTATATCTATAATACATCAAATTACATAGGATTAGATTATTTAATCATAGTTTGTTTAATCAACAACATGCATTAACAACTTCAAGAAAAAGAAACTACCTCCAAAAAAGTTATAGCATATATGCTTTAGTTTGGTAGGTCCAAAAAGTGTAAACCGAAACCACACAAGTAAGAAAACTTATTTTAATAATTTTATTTTTACTTTTCCGTAGGTGAACTGAAATCAAGGTTTTTTGTATTTCGTAAATTACAGAAACCAAAACCAAAACCATAACCAGTATTTGTATAAAACGAAAACTAAAATCAAATTGATCAGGTTAATTAACCTATTTTTTGGTTCGGTCTCGATTTAGTTTCTCTAAAGGTTCAATTTCTTCCTCAATTAAATTGAGGAAGTGTAATGTTTTAGATGTTTGGTTCCTGCAAAATGGTAGGAAAGTAAAACTAAAAGGAAAAATGGAAGCAAAGAAAAAGATAAGAAAGTAATATAACATATATTTTTTTTTGTTATGCATGAAAATTTTGATGGAATAAAAGAATCTATTTTATTTTATTTTTCATAACGTTAATAATTTTCTCTTTTAATTCATATTTTATAGGAAAATAAAAATATAAAAAATATATAAACATGATTGAGAACCAAGTGTTATATGGATATAGTGCAAAATAATTTTTCCCTTTGATTTCTCTTTTAGTTTTCTCATTAATATTTAGGATTTTTTCGGTTCACAAAAAATTTGAGGGAAAGGAAAGAAAATAAAGAAAAAAAACTAGAAGAAAAAAATAAAGGAAAATAAAAGTGAGAGTTAATTTTGATATATTACTTTTATTTACTTCAAACTCATATTATTTACTTTAATTCATCAATATAAATATTAAATAATTTAAAAATATGTAAGTTTCCAAATGATTTTATTAATATTTAATTTTCTTTGAGTTTTTTCATTTATCCCAAGTATAAGAAAATATTTTTCCTTAATTTTGTTCTCTTCTTATTTACTTTCCAACATACAAACACAAAGTTAAGGTTGTGTTTGGTTCCCGAAAAGAATTAAGGAAAAGAAAAATTCTAAGAAAATGATTTTCTTATTTTTGGTTGTCTAATAAAAAATCTCAAAGAAAATCAAATGTAAATAAAATTAAATCAAAACTTATATATTTTTAAATTAGTTAATCTTTATATTGATAATTAAAAAAATAAAATTAATAAAAAATAAAAATAGTATAATGGATTTAACTACATGATTGTTTGGTTCAGTTGATAGCTGGTAGCTAATGCTAATAATTAATAGTTGGTACGAGTAGATGATAACTGATTATAAATTACTGTTTGATAAAGTAGTTGATTGAAAGTTAATTATCTATATAGACACGATTGAGAGATATACAAATATAATATATATAGAAAAAGAGACAAAAAACAAATGATGGCTTAGGCCTTGTTTGGTTCATGTTTTTGAAAGCTGTTATGGAGAATAATTTTTGAAAACACAAAGAACACCAAAATGGTGTTCTCTAAGAATTGTTATTATTTTATAACTTTAGTGTTTTTTATGTTTTTTTATTACATTTATTACAGATGTAAAAAAAATTATTACATGAATAAAAATTTTCAATGTGATATTCACATGAATATCATAATTTATTAAAATAATATCTATTTTATTTTATCCATAAAATCTATTTATGATAAAATAAAAAATAAAAATATTTGTATTAGGATTTTAATTGATAATAAAATTGAAAATTTTTAATTACCATAATAAAACCTAAAATATTTCATAATCTTTAATATTCATTAAATTCAAACTTAAAAAAATTATGAAGATAAAGGATTTTTTAATCCTATTTAATCCAACAATAGAAATATCAAAGTAAATAAAACACTACTACGATTGATTAATATATTATATATCTTTAAATGATTTAATCTTTGTATGAAGGAGTTATAATCCGAAAATAAATTTGAATTAACAAATAAAAATAATTTTTTATTTTTCTTCTTCCATTCCATTTCTTTCTTCCAATTTTCCCCCAAAATTATTTTTAACGAAATATAAACCAAGTTTATTTATTTATTTTCCTCAAATTTTATTTTCTTCAACATTTTTCCCTTCTCTCTTACATTTTCAATACATCACTTCTCAAAGCAAACCTATCATAAATTTTCCTATGAGAGATCTTTTATCTATTAGGATAATTTACTATAGTGTAACAAAATGCTTAGTTGTAAAAAAAAACTCAATTTTTATTTTCAGTTCATTTTTTCTTTCTCTACTTGTCCTTTTTATTTAATTTTCCACATTTTCTCTAAAATTTTATAGGAACCAAACATAACCCAAGAAAAGTAGTAAGGAAAAATTACAATATTTTCATTAACATTTTCTTTTATAGTCTTTTCCTTTGTATTTTCCATGTCATCTAACGTAGAAAAATGATTTTCTTCTGTCTCCTGATATTTTTTCCGGGAAACAAACATAGCCCTAATGTTGTCAATGGATCTTTGCATTTACAATTTGGTTTAGATATCGCAACCCCATTAAATAATTTCAGGTCTTTGTGGTTTTTAGATCAAAAAAAAAAGAAAAAAAGAAAAAAAGAAAAAATAGTATTCTTTGTGTTTTTTAGACAAAAACAGTTATTGAAAACTGTAACCAAACAGGCTAGAAGATTTGGTGACCAGATAAAGGAACAGAACATTAGATATAAAGGAAATGAAAAAGCGTGTAAATCACGGATTGTATTGGTGTCAATAAGTCAATATCATGATCATTCGAAAAAAACCAAAAACTTTCAGTTGAATATATACATCCCCTACCAACCTCATGTACGCGTACCCTATCAACATTGATGTAATAATGTCTATTTTGGGTTTAAGTAACCTCCAAAGGCCTCATATAATTGGAAGCTATCCATTCTTATTAACTCATAATTTTTCACAAGCCTAATCGATGTGAGATTTTTGACCCACACTCAACATCCCCAACTGCTGCAAATTCAAAACTCATGACTATCCTTACATGCCATTTCCTATAAATACCATTCTGTCCTTCCCCATTTCATCACAATTCCATTTACCAAATTCATCCACAATGCATTTCATGGGTTTTTTCTTTCATCTCATCACTCTTACTGGTATTGCTTTAGGTCTGCTTCTATTAGTCAACATAATAAAAATCTTGGAATAAGATTAGCAGAGAAGAAAAGGAGGTACCATCCCATTGCAGGCACTGTCTTTCATCAGCTTGCTAACTTCCATAGGATTCACCACTACATGACAGACCTTGCTGCCAAACATCGAACTTACAGATTACTTTGGTCTCCTAGGAGCGACGCAATATACACTTCAGACCCCATAAACGTTGAACACATCCTCAAAACAAACTTTCCGAACTATGCCAGGGTAATTCTACACCAACCCCTTGAATTTTATTGTGGTAGGATTCTTTTTTTTTTTTTTCTCTAGCACTATAGAGTTTGTTTCCGGTCATTGGTAGGATTCTTCGAGCATTTAAAGGTAGATAAGTCTTTTTAATATGTTTTCTAGTAACTTCATATAGACTTGTTTTTCATTGGAATAAGAGTCTTCTTGTAGTATGTGACTTGTATTTGAGGGAAGCATGGAGGAAAAGGGCCAATGCCGGAGCAGAGAGGGGGCAAGTACCGCATAGTTTATAGGGGTGTTTTTGTAATTTTTTCATACCCAAGGTTATTTTGTCACCCTATTTGGTGATGGTGAAACTTTCTGCCGCTGTTCTCACGGATGTAGGTACACTGTTGTAAATCTGTCTTCTTTTCATTTTTCTCTCTAATTTCATCGCGATTTGCTACAGGAATCACAATAAGTCCCTGGTCCCTTTTTTTCTTGTTCACAATTGAAATTTCCTGAATTTTCACAAAAATCACATGATAATGCATTGCTCCAAGATTGATGAAAAACTTCTTGCAGGGGTTGTATCATCATACAATTTTGAAAGATCTTTTAGGAGATGGAATTTTCACGGTGGACGGAGATTTGTGGAGGCACCAGAGGAAGCTGTCAAGCTATGTGTTCTCCACCAGAATGCTGAAGGACTTCAGCAGTGGAGTGTTTAGAAGTAATGCAGCAAAGCTTGCAGGGGTCATATCTGAAGCTGCAGCCATAAATCATTCTATAGACATCCAGGCAAGATTCTGATGGTTCAATTGATTTCATTTCATTTTGTTAAGAAGCATGATTACTCATATTAAACCCAAATCTTATTAGCTTGAGTTATTAAGAGAGTTGGTTGCTTTTTATAGCATAGGTCTAGTTTGGCATGCAAGAGGTTCAATGTTCGAGCTTTGTTTGTTTTTTTGTTTTTTTTAATCTGGAGGCTGCTAAAGAAATAAAACACTCATATTAAACCAAAATCCTATAAACTTAAGCTAATCCGAACATGACACGAATAATAATCGGAATAAAAAATAACAAATTCAAACACGACGCAATTAGTAATTAGATAACATGGCATGACTCGTATAACCCGTTTATTCATTTGGTCATTTAAAATAATATAAATTATAATTCACTCATCAATATTTAACACAAATAACCTATTAAATGAGTTAATCTGGGTTAAATATTAATTGATATAACAATCAAATGGGTCAATTTCATGTTATGTAGATTGACATGAATATAACCCGTTTATTAAACAGGTTATGTAGATAAAAAACAATTTGACTCAAACACGATTATATTTGATCCAAAATCTAGTAAAACACATTAAGTTTGGGTTGTGTCATGTTTGTGGGTTGTGTCTAATCTTGCCAGGTGTAGTTGTTACTGATGTGGTGATAATAATGGATATCCAACAGGACCTATTCATGAAGTCGATGTTGGATTCCGTCTTCAAGGTTGTTCTAGGTGTGGAACTGGACACCATGTGTGGATCAAATAAAGAAGGCACCCAGTTCTCAGATTCATTTGATGAAGCAAGTGAATTAACCCTTTATCGATACGTCGATCCCTTTTGGAAGGCCAAGCGGTTCTTGAATGTCGGGTCGGAAGCAAAACTGAGGAATAGCCTCAAAGTTGTTGATCAGTATGTCAAGAAAGTGATTCAAAGCAAGATTGAAGAAATTCACAAGTTGCAAGAATCATCAGTACTACCTGTGAGTAATCATATGCTTGATCCACCTACTCCTAGTTATCTATAATAAGATGATGTATATGAATTGATGATGATGGATGATGACAGATGAAAAAAGGAGATGTTTTATCAAGGTTTCTGGAATTGAAGGAGAAAGATCCTAAGTACCTAAGAGACATAATCCTCAGTTTCATTATCGCTGGCAAAGACACCACAGCTCTTACTCTTTCATGGTTTCTTTACATGCTCTGCAAGCATCCTCCCATACAGGAAAAGATTGCCCAGGAAGTGAAGGAAGCAACAAAAGCTGCGAAAGATGGTTCGACCATGGATGAGCTTGCGGACAGCATAACTGAAGAATCCCTTGACAAGATGCAGTATCTCCATGCATCCCTAACTGAGACTCTTAGACTCTATCCTCCAGTTCCATTGGTAATTCGCGCACACTTTGTTAGAACTTTATTTATTTTATGTACTGTTACGAAAGCGAGAAAGATATAAATACCTTTAGTCATTTACCGATATGGTTGAAAACCGGAATGAAGCTAACAACTCTTGTATTGATGTGTTTGAGAGCTTCCATTGCCTTCTAATCTCTTGATGATGGTGTTTCTATTATTATATGTATTAGTTGGCAATCGGGACCAAACTATTGCTTTTGTAATCCCTCTATCACCAACTCGCTCAGAATAGTTTTAGGTAAATTGTTTGGGAAGTTATTTTTTTCACATCTGTTCACTTTCTATATTAAGATGCAATATCCTTTCTTACAACAATTCAAACTTGGATCTCCCGTAGCCCCTTCCCACCCTTTTACCACTCAAGCCAGCCTCAAGGGCTTAGGAAAGTATTTTTTAGATCACTTGATTAATTATATGAAAGTATTTTTTAATCACTTGATTAATAATATATTTATTAGCCATGTATATGTGATACAGTTACTTATTTATCACGAAAATATTTACACACTTGTATAAGCAGGCATGAAATCTTTGATATTATCCATATATAACATCTTTTGCTGTTGTCATAGGATGGAAAGGTCTGCCTCTGTGATGATACCTGGCCGGATGGATTTAGTGTGAGGAAAGGGGATCTTGTGGCATACCAACCTTATGCTATGGGCAGGATGACATTCTTGTGGGGTGTTGATGCAGAGGATTTTCGACCCGAAAGATGGTTAGATGAGAATGGAAAATTTTGCCCTGAAAGCCAATTTAAGTTCGCAGCCTTTCAGGTAAGCAGATTATTGAGTAATGTCCCAAAATGATCTTTTAAAAAAAAAATTCCAAAGCAATACATGTCTCAAATAATGTCAAACTAAGCATGCACTTACCACAGCGATAGCAGTAAACTTCATAATGTACTTTAACACGCCAAAAAAATTTCCAAAATAGTTAAACCCGTAGTCGATGACTACGTTTTTATGTTTAAAGTTAAAACCGTGGTTGGTGACTACGGTTTTAATCATTTAGAAAATTTCCAAAATCGTAGTTATCAATCATGATTTTAACTTCAAACCTAAAATCATAGTCATCAACCACAGTTTTAACTATTTAAAAAAATTTAAAACCGTAGTCACCAATTACGGTTTTTGTAACTTGAATCCTTTGTGACAAGAACATATTAATTTGAGCATTATTTTGAAATATGTATTATCAAGATTTTTTTTTTAAGATTAGTTTAGAACAAAGTTCTAGATTATTATTGTCATTTTTTAGAATCAAACATATTTTTTATTTTTAAAGCGGATAAAATTGTGTACTTATCAAAAAAGAAAAAAAAGAAAAAATAGCCAGATAAAATTAATGTTGTTTGTTGTTGTTGAGACAGGCTGGTCCTAGAGTATGTCTAGGAAAGGAGCTTGCTTATAGGCAGATGAAGGTTTTTGCAGCTATCCTTTTAAGCAGCTTTACATTCAAGCTGAGTGATAAAAACAAGGCTGTCAATTACAGGACTATGATTACTCTGCATATTGATGGGGGCCTCCATGTTCATGCCTCCCACAGGTTGGGGTTTGGAAAGCTTCTAGTTGCATAAAAATCTCTACAACTACAAGAATTAACAAGTTACATAAAAATCTCTATAACTACAAGAACTCTCTCTCTCTCTCTCTAAATTCTAAGTATCTATTTTCCTTCCTTATTAAACTTGAAATCAAGTTCAAGATGTATATTTGATCCATAATTAGGATCTTAATATTAATTTAAATTAAGTTGTATCAAGTTCAAAATGTATGTTTGGTTCAGAATAAGGATCTTAATAGTAATGAGTTAAATTGGCGACTTGTGTTTTTTATATGGATATGTGTGTGACATTAGAATAATATTAATT
The DNA here is from genome assembly GCA_016808115.1 of Tetrastigma voinierianum. Lineage (NCBI taxonomy): Eukaryota > Viridiplantae > Streptophyta > Magnoliopsida > Vitales > Vitaceae > Tetrastigma > Tetrastigma voinierianum. The sequence goes on from JAEQBH010006464.1 coordinate 156,749, forward strand.
TGAATTAAGTTATATCAATTTCAAAATGTATGTTTGGTCCAAAATCAGGATCTTAATATTAATTTGAATTAAATTGAGTGATGTGATATGTAACATATATTTTTTCCTCCTATCATTATCATGAAAAGTTCTTATGGAAACTATTGTATCAACATGAAAAAACCATTTTTGTTATGATCAGATCTTATTTATTACAAATCATCTAAATCATGAGATTTGGAAAATAAGTATTGAGAAAATTTTCTTAAAATACATTTGTTTATAAATTGAAGCAGCTGTCCTGATCAAGGAATAAAAACTTTTTGATAATACACATACAAATACTTGTTTTGAATTAAAAGGAGAATGAACCATGTCAATATATAGACTATGCACACATGCTTCACGCACGTGCGTGCTTAGTCCAATGCTCATGCATGTTGAGTTTTGTGTCATATATATGCACAGAAGCCCAAAACCCATGTTTGCACATGTCCTACCCTCACACACTTAGGCATCGGTAACACTAGGCATGCACCGAAATACAACTATGATGATAATTGGAAGAAAGACTTACAAACGATTTGGTTAATTGTTTAAAAAAAAAATTATTTTATTATAACTCCTCAAATAGGTTTGATGTCTATTCATTCCAACTTCGAAAACCGCTCAAAGTGTTCTTCAAGTGGGGAAGGGAAGGTGAGGATTAATGACTTAAGGAGGCATCAAAGCAAGACCTTGGACCCACTATAGAGGCACCAAGGCATGGTCTTTGGCTATGACTAGAACCATGACCATGACACTTAACATATGAGCACACATACTTGGGCTCCACGACATGTGTGGCATTAGGGGTGAAGCTAGAGAGGGCCTATGGGGAGCATATGCCCCCCGTTTCCATTAGGTTTCAAACTTGTGACTTGTTGCTTGAGAGAAAGCTAGACTTCCAGTATGCCAACATTCCCCCACTAACAAGAGTTGTGCCCCATAGACTTTATTTTCTGTCTCTGTCAGCATGTGACATGCAATTTGTGACTGAAATGGCATGAGGCATGGTGTGATTTGTTCCTCCTTCTCGATGTCTGGTGCAGGAGCTTCTATAAAAAATATTGGGAATTCGATTTTAATTATGAAAAATTTAAATTCAGGAGATTGTGAAACCTTGGAGACACCATATATATTTCTAAATCAAAGTATTTTGAGTATTGTTACTATTTTGATTTGGAGTTGTTTTATTTTAGAAATATTTGTTCTCAAAGTTAAAGTAGTAGTTGTTTTATTTAATTTATAAAGTTTGTTTTCCTAGTTAAAGTAGGAGTTGCTATTTCTTTTTAGGATTTTATTTATTTAAATAAGAAAGTCTTATTTTCCAAGTCAAAGTAAGAGTTTTTTTATTTGATTTAGAAAGTATGGGGTCTATATATACCCCTTGATGTAGTCTTTTGATAATCAATTCAAGTTTAATAATATTTCCATATTTATCTTTTTAAGAGTTCTCCCTTGTTATATCTTCTCTTAGGTGGATTCCTTTGAGTGGCGAGTTCGTTGTTTCTTACTCCTTGGTGGATTCCTTGGGTGGCAAAACATATCTCTTGTTCTCTTATCTCTTTGGTTGATTCTCTTGAGTGGTGAGTTCCTGAATTCCTATCTCTTGGTGGATTCTTTGAGTAACAAAGTAAGTATCTATCATTCTATAATCTCTACTCATCTCGTCATCTTCTCTTTTTAACTTTCCAAATCCAATTCTCCAACCATAACCCAAAACTTTCCAATTATGGTTTAATACTTCAAAACTCTTTCCAAGTACTTTGTTTTAATCTAGAAACCATAAACACCATCTTCCCTAACCTTAGAGAAACCCCAAATTTATGCATAGCCCTAGCATACCTTAGAAAAACCCAAAAATTGCAAACTAGCTAAAAACCAGGTTGTTTTGCATCAAATCAAACCCGAACTTTTCCAAACCTAATATCTTTCATTCCAAACCTTAATTCAATCATATATATAAACCCCAAATAAGCCCTATAACCCTTTGGAACCAAACATGTCCTGTAAAACCCGGGTAAATTTGAATTTTTCCTAAAAATGGCAAAATGGTAACCACAATGGTACATGCTACAGACTTGAAATTTTGTAGATCTCAGATGACAAAACGGACCTCACCATTGGATTCATCACGCGAAATCTAGTTACCAAAATGAATTTCGTCGAATTCCGAGATAGTCGGATTTTTCACGTTTTTCAAAGCGATAGGTGCTCGGTAACAAAAAAAAAGAAGGGGGATTTTAAGAATAAATTGAAAATTTGGAAAATAATTTAAATAAAATTCATATAAAATAATTTGAACCTAAACTAAAACGAAATAAATCGTTTCGGGATAGAAACAGACCCGGACAAGGCGTGGACATGTGGGCCAAACTTTAAACATAAATAGAGTTAAAAGAACAGATTTTTGGAGGAAATATCTCAATTTTTTTATTGGAAAACTATGGGAGTGAAAGAGAGAAAGGAAGAGTCGAAGACTTCTTTCGACGATCCTCGGAGTTCCGTCAGTTGAAATTCACCAAGCCAAGAACTAAAGTTCATCGCCTCGATGAGGGCTACACATGCATACCAAAAAGGAGGGATTTCGCCGAGGATCCAAAGGAGGAGATTTGGGGGAAATCAAAGTTTTCAAGTTTAGAAGGTGTTCTTGAGACCTCCTACCATTCTACTACACTCCAAGATGTAGTGATTCTTCATACTTTGGTTTATTTCCACCCTTTGGGATGTTTTAAGGGAGGTTGCTCAGGATGATGTCCTAAGGGTCGTTGGGCCGTTGATGGATTTAATGGTCGCTTTTACTACCGTTTGCGGCAATTCGCGGAATTGATCACAGGATCGTTTATAAGAAGGGCCCCAAGATTTGCTGCATGGATCGCTTGGATATAAAAAATCGTTTATGGTCGCAAAGAGTCGTTAGACTATTTAAAAAACAACATGGACTGCTTTTATGGCTTGCTCAGGGTCGGGATTTGCGAGGTGGTTTGTGATCGTTTGTGGAATGTTTAAAAAATCGCTTTTAGGGGCTGTTTCGGATGAAGAGAAAAATCTAAATCATATGGGCTTGCTGCCGCTTTTATGGCCATTTTAAGGGCCTGCTTGCGCTTTTATGTCTTGCCATCGTTTAGCTTCTTTTTTGTGTACATTTTACATTTCACACTTTACCTTAAGGGTTAAGTGTGTTATTGTTTGATTTTGTGATAACATGGTTGATTGTTGTTGTTTGATAAAATGTTAATTTATGTGTTTTAATGTATTAACATTGGTGTGAGTGTTTAATTGGAGATTATATGAATGTGATATAATGTCCATGATGCATGATGAATTGCATGAATTAAAATGTCCATATGGCATTCATTACATATGTGAGATGGTATTGACATGCAATGGTGCATTACATTGCATATGCAAGGGAACAGTGCATTTCATGGGTGTGAGTGCATTGTTGAGATCAAACACCAAGATTCAGACGATGAGTGTCTTGCATCGGGCTGATCGAAGTCTAACAAAGTCGCACAACAGCATGACACGTGAAACTCAGACGAAAGTACGATAAGGGCTAGACACTCCTCTGCAGGTGAAAGTCACGCTTACTAGTTCATGAACCCAACTGGCGGAAAGTCCAAAAAGTGTAGCAAGGAGTGCGGGGCCTATGATGAGACTCCAAAAATCCGCTGCCTGAAAAGACACATGAGTTTTGTATATGAAATGATCATTCGAGGTTTAACATACAATAAGTTTTGGTTTACAAATACATGATTTTATTTCGAAAAGGATCATTGGATGTAATCCATAAATGATGGATTTTATCACATATTGACATTTTTATTGCTGGTGAGTCGCAAAGAGTTCAGCATGGGGCATGAGTGAGTCTCTATCTCATCTCATCTCAAGGCCATGGGGCGGTGGATTCAACCTAGGATTGCATATTCTACTTGGAATTGTTGATGTGAATGTGAGTTATCAAAGGTGAACATTGCATGTGCACTTAGGTGGGGAGTAACCTCTGTAGGAATTACTCTACTAGGGCGTGGCTCACCCTATGCCGAAAAATTCAAAGTGGACATGCCATGACGGCCTCATTCGGTACGTTAAGGCAAGAAGTCGCACTTGTGGCTTTATGAATATTTTTGTAAATTTTTTGGAGTAAATTAATTTTGGCATGTACCTTTATGTAAAAGAGTCGTAATTGAACTCCAATGGATTGTTTTTAAAATAGCCTTGCATATTTTTATATGAATGTGGATAAATGGACCCGGTGTGGTCACTTTTTACTCATATAAATGGACCTGGTGCAGTCATTGTGTTATAATGGGCCCCGGATGGGTCATGTAATTATATATTGTATATGTTGGGTTTTGGATAGAGCTCCTTGTACAAAGGAGACTATATCCGATTTTGTTAAATCATGAATCCAGGTAAATAGGACATAATGGTGTGGTATTGAGTTTGTAACGCCCTAAAAATACCCTAGAATTTTTATAATAATTTTATTATATATTCCGGGTATGAATTGAGCCAAACTTTGAGCCCCGAAAATTGATAAATCAGAATGTGAAATGAATGCGAGCATATGATTAAATATTATATACTAAAATGAGAAATTGATTGGAATCTTAAATAAAACCTGCGTAAAATGGCAAATTTGGAATCGTAAACGAGGACCCATATTAAGAATAGAATAAGCTTAAATGCAAAAGTGAATTAAATGATAAATGAAAGTGAAATGAAGACCAAAAAGGAGAAAAATGAGAAATGAAATTTGTGTGTAAGCCAAACATGGCCTTACACTTAATTAGAGAAATAAGACCAAATGTGGTCTTAGAAGAGCACATTTGTGCATTTGGGCAAAAACGTTTTTGAGAGAGTGGGAGAGGAGAAAAAGCTAGGGTTTTGGAAATAGTTGGAGATTTTTGTGAATCTCTCCATGTTTGTGCAAGATCTTGTAAGAAGGAAGAAGGAAAAAGGCTAAGGCTTCAAGTGCAAAGGGATTTAAGGTAAGAACCAAACCCTATAATTTCTTTGATGATGTTTGGGTTAGAAAAACCCTAATCCATCCATGGGTTTTGCTCATGGTTGGTTTAGGATGGTTGGAGGAAATCGCAAAAAAGAGGAAAACTGGAAAAATCTAGGGAAAATTGGGCTCTTACGCCGCAACGTAGACCTACACCAAGGCGTGGGATACCCTCGCCGCGACGAGGCCAAGGTGCCAAAATGGCACCCCTCGGGTACACCGAGGTGTAGCAAAGCTACGCCGCGGCCTAACTACTGTTCACAGAGGGCAAAATTTTGGATTTTGTTCCGAAATTCTAGTTTTTATACACCGATAGTATAGGAACCCTAATAAATGACTAATGGGGGTTCAAATAAGATTGAAACTAAATGAAAACGCATCGCACTGCGCCCTAATAAGCTACAAAGGTGACTTAGTGTCTTAACCCAAAACTGTTAACGGAGATAAATTTGGCATTCACTAAAACTGTATAATAATTGTTTATCCACTAAGAGTAGCGTAATTGTTATTGACTAGGGATGGGTGAGGATCACCTAACCTAGGACCAAGATCAAAGGGAAGGAAACGAGAACCGACAGCTTCGGTTTGTTCATTGACCCTTTATCCTTATTTCAAGTGTTTTGGCAGTTTACCAACAATATGAAATGAGGCGCGGAATGAGTATATCTTTTGAAATGAGGCATTTAAAGTGCATATGGATTTGAAAATGTGATATTTGAAATGTCTGACAATTAATTGCATGTGAGTGATTAATTGAATTGCAAACGAATTGGTCAATTCTTGACATCTTGAATTGAATCGATATACAGAACGACCAACATGGAGGGATGCACAAATCGACATCCATCATGATGGTGTATGGCCTTGTTAAAATGTCCCACTTGGCGGGATGCACCAATCGACATCCGTCATGATGGCGTATGACCTTTTTAAATAACCACATGGTGGGTGCACCACCCAAGAGATCCTACGGTATGGAATACCGTAAATTATTAAATGTAAGAACATTACCAATGACAAAAAGGAAGGGATTCAATCGAATGGAATCATGAACGTGGAATTGTATAAACAAAGTGAAATAACAAACAGATGAGTGTAATGGGATTTGTAAACTAAATACATCCTATATATACTCAATCTCTATGATTTGAGTTAAATAAATCGGGTCAGATGAGAAAATGCATATTTTGATATGACTAATGATTCAGAAGTGAAAGCATGTGAAAATGAATAAGCATGAGTATAGTTTGATATAAAAGGCATGGTTTTGCGATAAATGCATGTCATGTTAAACTAAAATTGGAATATAATCAGATAGTAAACTACTAAGCATGAAGATGCTTAGCGTGTAGTTTTTATTTATGCACAAGTTTCGAGTAAACATGAAAGAAGACAAGATCAAGAAAAGCAGAGTCATAGAGAAAGTTGCTATAAGTATATACCACGTCATATGCATATCATTTCTTTTTGAACGTGTCACATTTTGTGAACAAAAGAGTTAAACTCTGAACTATTATTTTGTATATCATTTTGTAAAAGCATGATACGCCATTTTGTAAACGAATTGTATAAGAGTAAATGTTTATGGGCCTACCATTTGAAATACCAAGCCTCACGTGAATCAAAGCCCTAAATGAAAATGACATAAATAAAATAAGTTTTGATAAGATAAATGAAAACGGTCGAAGTAAACCGAGCTCCGTGATTTGCCCCGTGACGTTCTGGATTCGTCACACAATTCTTGGGCAAAAAAAAAAAAAAAAAAAAAAACAAATGAAAAGTAAAAAGAATTAAACAAGTATCCCTGAATCGTCTTGCTCGGGCTTAACCGGTTGGACCAATGGGGTGCTATAGAGTTACACTACATTCACATGTTTTCCTCCGGGTTAATGTGGGCGATCAATGGAACCCCTGATTTCAGGCTTCATAGCTTGGTATCGTAGCCAGTATACGTATTACCTAGAGTTTGATGGGCATGGGTCTAGGCCATTGCATTTATTGTGCATTTCATGTTTTATGCCCTAATATGCTACATGATTATGTGCTATGTGTTATGTGAATTATATACATGTTAAAATGTATATGGAATGAAAAAAAAAGGAACATTGTGGTTAAAAACAATTGTGGGTTCTAAAAAGAATGAATGGGATATTCGGATGCCCAAGTCTATTGTTGGTTGCAATATGCACTACTAGTTAGACAAGGAGAGAAATCTCAAAGTTTAAACTTGATCTCGACTTCTGCCCGACATGCAAAAGCTCGGGAGTTCCTAGAACTGAAACAAGTGATGATGACAATGCTCGAATACATGGCTAAGTTCACTGAATTAGCCCATTTCGCTGATGATTATGTGGCCACAGACATGGCCAAAGTGAGGATGTTCGAGGATGGTCTGAAATTTTACATTCGAGGTAAAATTAGGGACTTCTCTTGCAAGACTTGGACTTGATGGTCAAGACAGCTATGACTATTGATAGAAAGGAGAGCTGATGAGTATCTTAAATAATCATTTTATCCCTATGATTTAGTTAATTTTTCTAGTGTTTTTATGTTAAATAAGTGCCCTAATGCTCTAAAAGTTCATACTTATGATCAGGTCATCCATTTGGTGGAATCAGGCAAATTAGGTAGAAAACTGCACAAAAGCAAACATCAGATTACATTTTCAGATATCATATGAGCTCCAATTGAATAAAGATTTATATGTATGGATTCTAAATTTCAAGAGCTTTCCAGGGATACCAAGAACACCAAAATTGGAGTTCGAACAAAGAAGTTATGCAAGTTCCAAGCCTTGAAGAAAAATCAAGCAAATGATTGCAAAGCACCTTCAGCTGGAGAGGCTACTACATTTTGACGTTTTCAGATATCATATGAGTTCCAATTGAAGCCAGATTTATATGTATGGATTCTAAATTTCAAGATCTTTCTAGGGATACCAAGAACACCAAAATTGGAGTTCGATCAAAGAAGTTATGCAAGTTCCAAGCCGTGAAGAAAATCAGCAAACATTGCAGCACCTTCAGCAGGAGAGGCTACTGAATTTTGACGTTTTAAGACATCATATGAGCTCCTATTGCATCAATACATATATGGATAGATTTTACACTTCAATATCTTTCCAACGGTACCAAGAACACCCAAATCCCAGTTCTGGATATGTTATAAATCTTTAATGGTTGAGCAAAACATGGGGACTAGTTAACGTCGCGACGTCGGGAACCGACGCCGCGATATTTCTAAACGCATCCCGACGCGACATTGCTGCACGACGTCACGACAAGTTCGGGGCTGGCTTTGGGTGAAATTTTAGCCCATTTTGAGCCCATAATGGAGGGTTGTAAAGCTCAAACCGGAGGCAAACGAAATGGTGAGGATTTTGTGGATGTATTTTGGAGCTTTTGAAGGGGGAGAGGTTCCTCTTAGGGGTGGAAACACCCTGCACACATCTTCAAGGGGAAAAGCTTGTTAGTTAAGGAGATTGAAGAAAAGGAGATGATTCTTTCACTCAAAATCGTTTATTCTCATCCTCTTTCTTTGTTTCTCTCTTTTTTGATGCTTTTCTTTTGACTTAGAGATATTCTAGATTTATTTCTAGGTTTTTGTTGTAGCTTTGCTGCTTTCAAATGGATTAATGATTAATTACGTTTTCATTCATTATATGGATTGATTTTATCTCGACTTGATCTATCTCTGTATTTTATTTACATGGTAGTGTTTGGCCAACATTGGCATGTTTTTGCTGGGAATCTAAGATCGAGAGATGATGACCCCCAGGGATATGAGTAGAGCAAGTCAATCAATGAATAGAGATATCCTGATTCCAAGTGTGGCATTAAGTATTTAAACATTTAAGCGCTGTTGAGTCCGTGGTCGGTGCGTAGATGCAATACACCCTACTGGCAAGATAGACAAATATATCTCGAGAGAGAATATCTTGTAGGCACAATCAACCCGTCAGCGTAAATCAATTAATATAATGAATGAATAATATCTTTAGGTTAAAATTCATTGAGTGTGGCATGTGAAGGCAAAACCCTAGTTTTCATAATTAATTGATTTAGCAACACATGTGATTAGTTTTTCTTTTATTAATCTAATTCATTACGATTCCCTTTAAAGTCCGCATAATATTTAAAGCGTAAAGTCGCATTTCAAGATTATTTCTCCCCGTGGATCGACATCCGTATCTCAGTATACTATATTACTTCGGGAGACGACGCAAGTGCACTACAAGACATAGGTGTACACATTCTACACATCACGCTTTCTACTTATCAAGTTTCGCGCCAAGGTCGGAGAAGTTTTGTGGTTGACATAATAAATAAAGGCACTTAGATATTACTTTGGATCAATCTTTATTTATTTTTATTAATTTATTAATTTATTATCTTATTTTATTCATTTTACATTAGTGCTTGTGACTTGGTCTCTATTGTTGTTTGTTTGCGTGTTTCAGGAGGTTAATTTTCCTGTATACAAAGACAAGGTCAAGGCAAACTAGTTCCTTTTGATCTCGAGCCAGAGAGAATCACAAATAGATTACATAGAGAGCAAAGATAAGCACAAGTTTAAATCACAATGGATCCTATCATCAAGTTGACAAATGCATTGGCTCACCTTGAGCAACAATTAAGAATGCAGCAATTGGCTGATGAGCATCAAAGAAGAGTGACAACTCAATTGCGAAGTCAAGTGTGGCAACCATATGCATTAATAGATTACGCTTCACTACGGAGGTACCCCATACTTGAGCAATCATAATTTTAGATGGAGCCACCACCTAAACACCTCATGGAATACAAGCTATAACACTCTTCAATCTCCACAAGTCCAAAGATTAAGCCTAGAAGAAGCTATGGATGAATTAAGAAGAACTCAAATCGCATTTACCATGGCATGAACTCCGAATTCTCAAGATCAATGGCTGAAACGGACTCACTCTCAAGTCAGGGTTGCCTCAGTTTTATCCAAATGAGATGTCAACCTCCACACGAGAGAATGACAGTTAGGAAGCAGATTGGGCTTTTGAAATGAAAAGAGTTCATGTTGAATGTGCGAGATCTCAAGTTCAATTCATGGAATTGACAAGGGCTAATGTTCAAATTCAGCATACACCATTCAAGAAGGCCAAGTTAAGAGATGGCTCCAATGGCCACTTTTGGTACTCAACTTACATTTGAGAAAGAACAACCTAAAGAAGAGGAGAGTATGAGTATAGAAGAACTAATGGAAAAATACATGAATGAATAAGAGAATCTGGCTACAATGTCCTTTGAAGGACAACATGAGAGTTCGCCATCTACACTTGGGGTGAATACAAAAGAAGAAACCTAGAGCTACAATGAAGAAATCACTTCAAGAGGTAATGAAGAACTTGAGAAGTTTCAAAAAGTGGAGGATGATGATGCAGAAACTTCAAAAGACTTAATGAAAAGGAGGAAAGAGTCAACTTCTCCTAATCATATAAAAGGTAAAAGAGAAGTTGTCGAGAGACTTTTCCGCATGACTCTTTTGCGGGGTGAGACGATGAAGAATTGAAAATGAGAAGACGATCCCAACTTCTGGAGGTGGATGAGTACATCATTCACTTGAACAACGAATCGAGAGGAACCATTGTAAACAAAAATTTAAAAAAAAATAGAAAATCAAAAAAAATAAATAAGATCAGGAAGACTATGTGCTCAAGTTGGTCGATCGAAAGCACAACTATCGCCGAGAATGATGGAGGCAAGAAACACCAACCCATCCGTAGTCAGAGTTCAAATTGAGTTCTGAAACTGAGCAGCCTCCAGAGGCGTACCAAGCTTAAAATTTTTTCTTTCCTTTTTTCTATTTCGTAGTTAGTTTTGAGCTTTTTTTTTTTTTAATAAATTTTCGTGCTGGATTTTGTTTTTCTGTGTTTTAGTTTTTAATTTCAGGTTTTTGGGGATTCAAATATGGTTTTGGAAGCTAAAAGGCTGAAAGCTTGAAGTTCAATAATTCTGGGCGACTTAAAGAACCAAAGAGGAAACCATATTCAAGCATCCTTCATTCGACTTAAAAGTCTAAACTCCTCTTAACACTCCTTTCGCTCCAAAGCTTGAGCCACATATTCATCGGAGCACTCAGAGACTTGATCAATCTCAAGGAGTACTCATTATCTATTCTGCTTTTGTTTCACATTGAGGACAATGTTCATTCTGCTCGGGGGTGAATTCAAGAATTCATAAAAACAAATTTCCAAAATCTAACTTTGTATTTCTTACTCATGAAGTTAGTTGTTTGTTGTTAGTTGCATGTGCTTTTCATTCTTATTTTATTTATTTTGTGTCTCATATGAGTGAGTTTGATGCCTTGTCATAGTAAGGTCATTTCAACACAACTATTCAAAATGCCAAGTGTAAAATGAATAGGACTCCTTGGGCTCTTAAATGATCTGGAATCGTGTGTCATTGCATAAGTGACTTAGCTAGTCACCTCAGGCTACAAGAAGCTATTTCTCAAGGAATATATCACACACTTTCGTCTCCTCATACCTCGGGTCCCGCACTTTGCCTTGAATTCGACTAAACTTGGGGGATTCTAGCCACCTAAGTGATAGGACACCTAATCAAAAAGAGGATTGCCATTGAGCCCCAATTAAAAAAGAAAAAAAGAAAAATACAAAAACAAGAGAAAAAGTGAAAAAGAAAGATAATAAATAAATAAATAAATAAATAAATAAAGAAAATGTCAAAAATAAGTATGTGAATAAGAATAAGGGTGGATCATCAACCGAACCCGCATCATCTCATCAAAAATCGGGAGTAGGGCCTTTCACAGCCTAATGCCCTAAGCCAACTGCCTGGGAGTAATTGACTTCACTGTCCGCTACATGGGACAAATGATGGATCCTTCCCACAACTTAAGGCCTTGAGTCTGGTCGAAAGTGTTCTGGGTGAAGTTTGAAGGACTTAATGTCCGGTGCCCCTTAACCAACTAATTGGGAGTCACTTACGGATCCCTCGCTTCAAGAACACTCATCTAAAACTTCGGGTACTAGTTCTCCCTTTCATTTCCTTTAGGTATTTAGGAAATTTTTACAGATTTTACACAGCAAGGTTTATCCTTTAGTTAGCTTCTTCCAAATAGGTGAGTTGAGCTTTCTTAAGCTCGGGAGTGCTGTGACCTTGCTATACATTGAAGATCATGCTATCACCTACACTTAGTTTCTTCTGGGAAAGGTCAATGAAAATTGAGGTCGATTTGCTTGCTTCACCATGCTTGCTTCGCCATGTTCCTAGAAAGTTTAAAAGTTTAAGTGATCCTAAATTTTGCTGAAAAGGCTAATATTGCTAAATTGTACTATCATGATTCTTCCATTTGGAATCATGCGTTATCATACTCATCTCATTATTTTTAGTTCATGTCATTTTCAATTTTTGTTTTGTTTGAGTCTATTTCTCGCTTAGGGACAAGTAAAAATTTAAGTTTGGGGGTAAGTATGAGTATCTTAAATACTCATTTTATCCCTATGCTTTAGTTAGTTTTTCTAGTGTTTTTATACAAATAAGTGCCCTTATGCTCTAAAAGCTATACTTATGATCATGTCATCCATTTGGTGAATTCAAGTGCAAATTGGTGGAAAAACTGCTACAGAAGCAGCTACTGTATTTTGACATTTTCAGATATTATATGAGCTCCAATTGAAGCAAGATTTATATGTATGGATTCTAAATTTCAAGATCTTTCCATGGATACAAAGAACACTAAAATTGGAGTTCGAACAAAGAAGTTATGCAAGTTCCAAGCCTTGAAGAAAATCAGCAAACATTGCAGCACCTTCAGCAGGAGAGGCTACTGCATTTTGACGTTTTCAGATATCATATGAGTTCCAATTGAAGCCAGCTTTATATGTATGGATTCTAAATTTCAAGAACTTTCTAGGGATACCAAGAACACCAAAATTGGAGTTCGATCAAAGAAGTTATGCAAGTTCCAAGCCTTGAAGAAAATCAGCAAACATTGCAGCACCTTCAGCAGGAGAGGCTACTGAATTTTGAAGTTTTCAGAAATAATATGAGCTTCTATTGAATCAATAAATGTATGGATGGATTCTAAACTTCAAGAGCTTTCCAACGGTACCAAGAACACCCAAATCGGAGTTCGGATAGCAAAGTTATGACCTTACAAAGTCGGGAGAAACAGTGACTGCAAGAAAGTCGCAATGCCTGGAATCGACGCCGCAAATATCAGTAAATGCATTGCCTGGATCGCCGCGACGTTGCTGACGAAGTCGCTGGGATGTTCTGGGGTTGGTTTGGTGAATTTTAGCCCATTTGAGCCCATAATGGAGGGTTTTAAAGCTCAAACCGAAGGAACTAAAACAGGAGGATTCGTGGGCGCATTTTGGAGCTTCAAGGGGAGAGAAGCCCTCTCTTAGGTGGAAACACCCAGTAAGCATACATTCAAGGGAAATTTGGAAGAAGAAGGAGATTGAAGAAAAGAAGATGACTCTTTCACTCAAAAATCGTTTATTCTCATCCTCTCTTTCGTTTCTCTTTTGATGCTTTTCTTTTCGACTTAGAGATGTTCTAGATTTATTTCTAGTTTTTGGTCAGAGCTTTGCTACTTTCAAATGGATTAATGGTTAATTACGTAAGCCATTCATTATATGGATTGATTTTATCTCGACTTGCTCTATCTCTCGTATTTTATTTACATGGTAGTGCTCATTAACATTGGCAGAGCTACTGAGCTCCAAGACGAGAGATGACGACCCCCAGGATATAATAGAGCAACACTTGGTTAATCTACAATAGAGATATCCTTGCCTCCAAGTGTGGCATTATGGTTTAAACATTTAAGCGCTTTAGTCTCAGTGTTGAGGCGTAGATGAAATACACTCCTAACGGGCGTAGATACACAAATGTATTCGAGCGAGAATATCTTGTAGGCACGATCAACCCACAAATGTACAAATGTAGGTAAATCAATAACAATAATACTATCACCACACATACATCAACGAATAATAATATATATTTATATTATTTAGGTTAAAATTCATCGAGTGTGGTAGTGAAGGCAAAACCCTAGTTTCTTTTTTATAATTAATTGATTTATAAATAATATAGGATTAGTTTTTCTTTTTATTAATCTAATTCATTACGATTTTAGTCCACTAATATTTAAAGCGTGAAAGTCGCACTCAACACACTTCTCCCGTGGATCGATATCCATACTTAGGTACACTATATTACTTGAGGCAACGCGTGCACTTGTGCACATAGGCGTACACATTCTACACATCACGCTTTCGGCCTATCAAGAGCCAACCTTCTTCTTCTAGCTCAAGGAAGAAGCAGAGGAATTCTACTCCGCAAGGGTTTCAGGGATAAAGCCGCGGCTATCAAGGCTAAGGCCAAGGTCAATCATCCTAGGGTGGGAGAGACTTCAAGGCTCCTAGCGCCCAAGGGCAAGAGGACATGTTTCTATCAAGCACACTGAACACTTGAGACTGGATTGCCCTGGAGGCAGGATCCCAGTTATGGGACACCCAAGACCTCACCATCACGACGCCATAGATTCGCCTTTGTTCCTCCCACCCCACCATGGGCCAAGGGAGCCAAAGATCAATCACAGATGCTGCACAGCCCCCACTTACTTCACAATCAGCCGGATGGCCGTAACATGTCAAGGTCATGTGGCCAAGGCCTACAAGATCGACTTCAAGGACCTGGGGGCGTGTCTATGCCATTACACTCCAAGGTCGAGTCATGCACTAACTCCATTATCTCGTACATTTCTACTCTCTCGCTTTACGGGCAAGAGTATTATTCGCATTCTCGTGCATCTCATTCCTTTGTCGTCGCATCACGTAAAAGATTCGGGGCTTAGAGGTTAAAACCTCGAAGAGCCACTACATGTGAGTTTTCTTCTAGGATCTATACGAGCGCTTCGCTTTAGATATGTCTGTTATGAGTTAGAGATCTGGGATTCACCACCACGGACCTGCAGGGTCATGGACATGTCGGAGTTTTATGTCATCCTTGGGATGAACTAGTTGACGGCACATCGAGTCGTCATTGATTGTGATCGTAAGAGGGTTACTGCCTACACACCGGATGGTACTTGTTTTATGTTTCAGGGGGATAAACATGATGTTTTTACCCTGCCGTACGCACTCTAGATGCATATTCTGGCCAATGATGGGTCACAATAAGCCCACTCCTGTGAGGACGAGGCCAGACAGATCGGGTCTTACCCTGACTGGCTTGTGAGCATGAGGACGCTTTTTCCGGATGAACCACGGATTACCCTCAGAGAGATGCAGAATTCACTATTGAGTCAGACCTCGGGTACATAAATTTCCTATTTCTATGACCTCGCATAGAATGAGCCCGCTGAAAGTTGGCTAAGATTCAAAGTCCACCATCGGAACTATTGGACAGGGTTTTATTGTGACCAAGAACTTCACCTCGGGGTCTTGCCGTTTTTGCGAAGAAGAAGGATAAGACCCTTTGGCTATGTATAAACTACCTATAGTTGAATAGGGCTACTATCAAGAATAGGTACCCTTTTCCGAGGATTGATGATTTATTTGATCAGGTGAGAGGGGTGTGGGTTTACTCTAAGATAGACCTTCGCACCGATTACCATCAGTTGAGGGTTAGGGAGACAGATATCCTTAAGACGACATTTAGGATGTGATATGGGCATTTTGAGTTCATAGTGATGCCATTCAGATTGACGAATGCTCCAGCGACATTCATGGATCTCATGCATAGGGGCGCTCCAACCTCTACCTAGATCGACATTATCAAGGGTCTTCGTTGACGACATCTTGATCTACTCCAAGTTTGAGGAGGAGCATAAGGGTCACTTGAGGATTGTTCTCCAAACCTTGAGATACCATCGAAGCAGGCTGACAAATTCAAGAAGGTGAATTTCAAGCCATCGGTGCCAGACTGCTAGTGGCATGTGGTGTCGACTTCGTGCATCTCGTGGACTCCTGAGAAGGCCGAGGCAAAGAATGAGTCGAGAGACCAAGTCACTCTTCGAGATAATGCAGCTGATTGGCAAGGTATTACACAGGTTCATTAAGGACTCTCTCGATTAGTCGTGACTTATGACTTCAGGATTGACTCGTGAATGAGGTCAAGCTCGGAGCGGAATGACCTATGTGAGAAGGCATTCCAGAATCAAGATGAGTCTTACTGTACCCTATTCTAATAGTTCCGTGAAGGGGACAGAGGCAGATTTCCGTATCAGGATGTCAAGGACTGAATTTTGACAGGTTTCTGATGCAAAATCCGAGGTATGGCTTATGGTTCTCATCAATTAAAGAATCACGAACGGAGTTACCCCACACATGACATGGAGTTGGCAGTCATTGTCTTTGCCTTGAAGGTTTAGGGCCACTATTTATACGGTGAGTAGTTCGAGATGTTTGCGGACCATAAGAGTCTGAAGTACATTTTTACACAACGAGACCTCAACATGAGGCAATGCGGGTGGATGGAGTATTTGGAAGACTATGACTTCAATTTGCATTACCATCCCAAAGAAAGCAACATGGCGCCGATGCACTTAAATTTAAGTCACTGGGAGTGTCATAGTGTGGCTTCTTGGGAGTGGTAGATGCTCGAGGCTATGAGACAGTTCAGGCTTCACTACAAGGGTCAGGCTCAAGGTACTTTAGGAGTTTATGGCGCCTTCCTACCAGCAGAGCGATCTAGTTTTGTGGACAGGACACACATGATATCATTCCATCGGCGGACTGTGTATGTTTGAATACATGTGACTTAAGGTCAATATTCACACAAATGGTAATCTTTGGTATAGGGGAAGGGTTGTGCTTCCCTAGTTGGAAGATTTGAGAAAGGAGATCCTCAGGGAGTTCCATTGCTCTCGTTTTATTGTGCATTCAAGTGGCACAAAAATGTACCACTTCATCTTTCTTATCGCTTATGATTAATAAGTGGGATGAAGAAACACGGCAGTGGATTTTGTTCACAATGTCTCACGTGTCGCTAGCAAAGGCCGGTGCACCAGAGACCAGTGGGATTACTTCAGCCCTTGGAGGTAGCCGAGTGGAAGTGGGAGCACGGTCACGATTGGATTTTGTGACTAATTGTGAACATCACGAGGCATTTACGAAGCAGGGTGATAGTGGACCTACTTACTAAGTTCAAGACACTTTGGCCGGGTGGTGGATGACCTTCACTCTAGAGGAGTTCTTAGGTTGCAAGATACATAGATTGTCCTGCCACGGGGTACTAGTATCTATAAGATTGACCCGGATCCCAAGTTTACGAATCTTACTTTTTGGAAGAAGTTTCCTGCCGATCTCCGGCTCATGGATGAGGTGGGAGAGAGACCCTCGCGGTCTGGATTGCCATAGGGGACACCTCTAAGAAGGTGGATTTGAAACGGAAGCGTCTTCTCACGGATTAGAGCTGGTAGAAGAGCTACGCCAACAGACGACGGTGACCTCTAGAGTTTGAGGTTGGGGATCTTGTCTTCTTGAAGGTGATGCCTAAGAGAGGAGTGGTCAGGTTCAGCAAGCGGGGAAAGTTATCGCCAAGATATATCCGGCCCTTCGAGGTACTCGAGAGGGTAGGTAAAATTGCTTACCAGTTGGCGTTACAGTCAATTCTATCGGGTGTTCATGCGGTATTCCATGTCTCCATGCTCCAGAAGTACACTCTAGGTCCGACTCATGTGGTGGATTGGGGCAAGCTTGTTGTTGATGCTAATGGAACCTTCGAGGAGGGACTGATAGCCGAGATCAGGTTTTGCTAGGTAAGACCGTAAGGTTAGTAAAGGTGTTGTGGCAACACTGAGGAGTGGAGGAGACAACATGGGAACATGAGGACGCTATACATACCAATTATCCTTTCTTATTTGAGGATGAAGGTATGTTTTTTTGTCATTTGATATTAAAATGATTGTTGCATATGCATGTGATTGTATATGTTTGTGTGTGTGAATTTCGGGTACGAAATTCTTTTAAGGGGGGAAGAATGTAAAACCCGAGTAAATTTGAATTTTTCAAAAAAAAAATGGCAAAATGGTAAATTGCCACTACGGTGTAGATTGCAGACCTGAAATTTTATAGATATCAGATGATGAAAGGGACCTCACCATTGGATTCGTCTCGCAAAATCTAGTTACCCAAATAAATTTCGTCGTATTCTAAGATAGTTAGATTTTTCACGTTTTTCGGGGTGACTAGTGTCCAGTGATCCCAAAAAACTGGATTTTAAGAATAAATTGGAAAATTGGAAAATAATTTAAATAAAGTTCATATAAAACACCCAACTTAAATCGAGACAAAATAAATCATTTCGTAATGTAAACTCGACTAACAAGGCGTGCACAAGTGGCGCGACGTGGGCCAAGACTTTAAACATCAAATAGAGTTAAAAGAACAAATTTTGGAGGAAATATCTCCATTTTTTTGATGAACCATGGTGGAGAGAAGAATAGTCCAAGATCTCGGATTTATCCCAGAATTCCATTGGCCCATTTCATGGTCGGGTAAACACATCATTCACTCTGACGAGGTTTGCACATGTAACAAAATTAGGGATTCCTTCAAGATCCAAGGAAGATTAGAAATGGGAAGTCTGGTAGATGAGGAGAAGCTTCCCGAGACCTCCTACCATCTCTCTAATACTACACTCCAAGAGGCAGAGATTCTTCCTACTTTGGTTTATTTCACCATTTAATGCTTTTTAAGGAAGGCTGAGCTTCGTATTTTGATGCCCTAAGTGGGTCGTTGACTGCTTTGACTCGATTTAATGTCAAATAAGCCAGGGTCGATACTGTGAATTGATTTGTGGTTGTTTATATTGTGTCTCAAGATTTGTTTTAGGGACTATTTAGATAAAAACTAAAAATCAAGCCTTATGGTCATAAGGTTGTGTTAGGACTGCTTAAAACGCGCTTATGTCCGCTTTTACGGGTTGTTTGCGGGTCGGGCTTTGTGAGCTAGTATGTGATTTTTTGTGGAATGTCCAAACAGCTGGAGGAGCCATTAGGATGAAGAGGCAGAAAAATCTGATTTATTATATTATACGTGGTCGGCGCATGCCACTCTAAGGGCTTGCTCGCCGCTTATGCTCTGGCGGCGGTCAAGCTGGGTTGTTTTTGCGGGAATTTTTACATGCCGACTTCGCTTTCGAGGGTTATGTGTTATTTCAAGCATTTTGATAACATGCTTAGTTGTCATTAAGCCGATAAATTATAATATATGTGTTTTAATGTATTGACATTGGTGTGAGTGTTTAATTGGAGATTATATGCATGTAATATAATTTCCATGATGCATAATGAATTGCATGAATTAAAATGTCCATATGGCATTGACATGCAATGGTGCATTACACAAAGGCGCACAGAACACGCATTTCATGGGTGTGAGGCATTGTTGAGATCAAACACCACATTTAGTGATTTTCAATGAGCTGGCTCAGACGATCGACAAGTCCAACAAAGTCGCAGACGGCCGCATGACTCCGAAAACTGCGGTTAGGTAATAGCAAGGTTCCTGGTTCATAAACTCCAACGGTGAAAGTCCAAAAAGTGTAGCAAGGCATGAGGGGCCTGCGGTGAGACTCCAAAAATCCGCTACCCGAAAAGACACATGAGTTTTGTATATGAAATGATCATTCGAGGTTTAACATCCAACAAGTTTTGGTTTATAAACACATGATTTTATTTCGAAAAGGATCGTTTGATGTAATCCATCAATGACAGATTTTATCACACATTAGCATTGCATTTGCGGTGGTGGGGAGCCTGTAAAGACTGCCAGGTGCATGAGCGAGTCTCATCTCATCTCTCATAACACAGGCATGTAGGATTCCCAACCTAGGATTTCATATTCTACTGGAATTGTTGATGGAATGTGAATTGTCAAAGGTGGTACATTTCGCATGTGCACTTAGGTGGGGAGTTTACTCTATAGAATTACTCTACTAAATATCGAATTGCATTCTTTGCTAGGATCAAATTTCGCATTATTACCAAAGGACTATTATCTAATCCCCAGTAAGGGCATCAAAAACTTGTTGACCAAATATAACATGTATGCTCATAGTAAAAATAAATTGTCGTTGAATTCATTGAAAATTTAGTTTGGTCAAATGCTGCAAGTGCACAGGTCGTACAAGTAATAAAAGTGGACTTATAAGTCCGGATATCATTCCCACAGAGATAAAAAAGAATTTAAAGTTCAACTACCCTAACTGCTCAATTTCCACACTATTTGAACTTCCATTTCATATAATTTTCAGTAACGTAACTAGAATTCTACTGTTTAAATTTCTACACTATAGTGAAAAAGAAAATTTAAAATCCTAGACCTAAACTGGACATGAACCAGATTATTGCTTGAAGTAGACACTGGAATTTCATTGATGTGAAATAATCAATTCCTGCAACATAATCTAATCAGATTCTTTATGGATCGAATTTGAAAATGCCGCAGGTAAGGTAGTATAGTTTGGATCTCTCCCTTAACCATACATTTCATTGATTAGAAAGTCATGTTCATTTCTGAAACATGTATCTAACCAATTACTTGTAATATGATTTTCTTAGTAAGATCTGGATATTTTTCTTTTCCAACACTTCATACCCATTTCTTATAACTGTCGATATCTTGCTTCCCAAGACAAGGCCATTTTCCAGATCTCTACAAGATGAACGTTGCCTCATCCTTGAGATCTTAAAGAGTTCTCTTCCTCGATTGTATCTGGCCAACATAGGACTAAGATCATTCCTCAAGACCAAGAGAAATATCTAACTGATTAAATTGATAGATCCCTTAACTAATTCTCAAACCATGAGTAAAATTGATGATTTTATCTAAGACCTGTGAGCCTATTAGTTCATCAATAATAGTCTAAAGATACCTCTAAGTAATGCATCCATGCTCTCAGCACCCTCAATTTTGCGGTCACTCGTAGGGCCTCGAAATCGTGAGCCGTACAACAATCCTTAACGTATAAGCTACTAATGTCAGAACCATTCACTTATGAACACATCATCTGCATATAAATCCAAAATTCTCAATCCCAAAATCTCTTTCTATTAAGTGTGAAAGACCATAACTAACATAAGATCTTTCCAATAAGTCAAGTTTTTAAAACTAAGTCAAGAAGACACCGAAATACTGATAAGGAAATTTCCAATGCAACTGTAATCAATTGAAAGAAATAAATTCCAGCCTTTCTCCGACTTCACAGATTCAACAAGAATCTAATTGATTTTCAACAATTTAGCTCAACTTCGAAACTTCTGAACAATTCACTGATTCAAGTCCAGTAAACAAATTGAAATCCTACCTTAATTCTAATCTACGAAGAAAAGAAAATAAAAGAAAATAAAAGAAAAATATAATACAAAAGAGTCCTCACCCTCAGATGCCTCCGTTTTTTCATTAACCCGACCGCCGCTTCAAATGTTTTTTATTATAGAGCCCCGTGGTTTGGGCCCCAAATTCAAGGTTACATCGCGGAATCCCTGTACCTCACTCGACGCATTCCCTACGCGACTTGAAAGTGTTGTTGCTACAGTTTTAATTCTTTGCCAGAAGTCTCGCAGAGTTTGCGAGTCCGTCGCGACCCCGCCTCTCAGGCATTATTTTTGGATTGAATTGTGATAAAGTTCGGTCGCGATAAGATTTGCTTCTTCAGATTATTCCGTCGGCATTAAAGGTTTCCTCTATCAAGGGCATCTTTCTTTGGCTCTTTAATACTTTGTCCTGCAAGGTCTGCGTTCTATCCATTTATGTCGTGACAATCTTATGTGTGTTTCGAACAAATGGCGTTGCGACGATTGACAATCAGGTCGCGACATCGTTACAGGCAAATTTTCAAATTGCGGTCACAACCCAGCTCTGGCCATGGCCAACATTTATGTTCGCTCTGTCATAACATAATTTTATGCTTTCTTCCTGTTTCTAATGTCGCAACAAGAGCTTTTATGTCGTGACAGGTTCTTCCTGATGTTGGCATCTAGCTGACAAATCTTGTCGCAACATTATCTTTCTTTGTTTCAGATGACTTGTTACATTCTTCCTATACGCCTTGATACCGCTCTTCGTCGCAACATAGCTCCTCTTATTCAGCTTCTTAGGTTAAGGCCAAAAGAAATAACTAGACATATTTTTAGCCATTTATTTGACATTTGTCGCAACATAGACCGTTGCGCTTGTCTTTTTATCTTTTTCCCCTATCGAAATTTTTTTCTTTTGAATTATAACTCAGAAACACAAAGCTGGTGAATAATCCATACTCGCAATAAAAATGATATGAATATACTGTGTAATGTTTAAAATGGATTGAAAATAGATAGTTTAGACCATCGTGGCTCACCCTATATGGGAAAAACATTTCGTGTTCGACAGCGCGTCACGGGCAAATCCCTTATCCGGGCCGCAGCGTAAAGAAAGCCAGTTGCGGGTTTAAGGATTATTTTTGTAAAAATTTTTGGACAAATTAATTTTGGCATGTACTTTGCAAAGAGTTGTAATTGAACTCATATATGGATCAAGCTTTTAAAATACCCTTGCATATTTTTATATGAATGTGGATAAATGGATCCTGCAAACAATTTTTTTACCTCAGCAAAGTGGATCCGGCGCTGGCCATCACATCGGGCCTCGATGGGTCATGTGATTGTATATTGTACAAGTTGGGTTTTGGATAGAGCTCCCCGTACAAAGGAGACTTTTTCCGATTTGGTTAAATTATGGATCCCGGGAAATGGGACTTAACGGTGTGGTATCGAGTTACAAGATATCCACAGGTTTTCCGCGGGTTGATGGGTGATCAATGGACCCCTAGATTTTAGGGCGTCACATGTTCCTTACCCTTCAAAGTTACATCCTATGCCCCTAAGCTACCACAAACCAATCCCTAACTTACCTAAGCCTTTAGATCATCCATCACGGTTCTATCCTTACATCAGAGTGATATTAGAGCTTATGGTTGATGGTTGATCAAAAGTTAAAAGGCTTTCTCGCGCTTAAAGACAAGGTTATAATCATGGTTCGAAAGCACTATGACCGCAAGGGCAAAAGCGTATTATTGATCTCAGATTCTCGTCAGATTCGCAGTCAACGCTTTTGTGCTTTTAAGGATATAGGTATATGGAGAACTTGACGGAAAGTATAGGTAAATACAAGATCATTATGAAAAAGATGATTTCATGAAGAGACTTTGTAGTATGGGCCAACTTCGCTGGGCTTCTTGAGCACAAGAAGGTTAGCGTTAGTATGCACCATACTATGATTACCATGGAAGGTATGATAATTTACCATCTAATGATGAATACTATGGAGAGATGTGATAACTATGATGAAGTCTCTAAGATTCACTTAAAACGTAAATATCTCCAAAAATTGGCAAGATCGATGTCGGCGAATTTTGATCGTTTAATATGGGTGGAGCTCTTGCCTTTAGGTATTATAAACCCCCCACCCTGAGCCCGAAAAAGTGAAGTTGGTGGCTATCAAGATATGTAAGAATGCTTCCATCTGGTGGAAAAACTTAAAGAGACGATGTGAAAGAGATGGTAAAAATAAGATTGAAACTTGGAAAAAGGCCGCTCCCAACCCCTCGCCTTAGGCAAGAGGGGGGAACTCGACACCGAGACTATGACTCCTTTACTCCGAGTTATCGACATTAGTGGGCCCATTTAAATATAATCCAAATGTAATCATAATATAACTTAACTTAATCCATGAGGAAATAAAACTTTTAAATACTATCACCATAATGGTGTTCATAATGTTCTATACAAATATCCAGTCCCATCGACTTATACATTACAAGTCCTATTACAAAAAAATTAAAAAAAACTTTACATGTACATATTCAAAATCAGAGGTAGCGACCTATAGATGTTGACTCATATTGCTGTGTTAGCCCTCCTGTGTGTCGTACGGCTAGGATGTCCTCTTTAGTACCTACACGGATGAAACACCCGTGCTAAGCTTATAGCTTAGTGGGAAATATATAACATATATGACCATATGTAGTAGTCCTCAATGACAATATACAATTAACACAATTCCTATTTGCACATTAGTTATTCATATATCCGACTACTTGTACACTATGTCATTTATTAGAGTTCTCACGCTCATCTTCATGCACACATAAGACTTTTGATATTACTATAGCTCAATCACATTTTCAATTCAAATCATTATTTTCATGTTATATGGTCTTCATAACAATTTCAATCATTTTATCTCATCTCAGGTTGCCTCGCATATTCCAAGAAGTGGATACGGATATAAACTGTATGTACCCAAAGGTACTATCACTGTACGACGTGATTCACAGATCAACAGACGACCCAAACGAGGTCAGAATGACCCAAACGAGGCCAACTATATCATGTAATCCCTAATAGACATTCCTACTTATCCATCTACTCGGGGACATATGCAGACAATCAATCTTATTACATTTTTATTCGTGTTCAAGCTATGCGCATCTCATATACATGGATAATGGAAATCACATGTATTCACATGAGATACTTTCAAACAATATTACTTTATACATATACTATAATTGTTACTTTTATCGTAACCTGTATGATCATGTTCTTATTGTCGTAGTCTTCATTCAAGTAATCATAGTTCATATAGCAATCACTTTATTGTAACACCTCGAAATAAACATAATTGTATATTATAAGTATTTTGAAATTTTTCGCAATTATTATTTGCTGGCTTTGGAAAATTTTTTGAAACCCTAATTTGTGCAGATATAAGGGTAAAAGTGGAATTTGTTAAAACAGATATAAAAGTCATAAGATAAGAAGATGAGATGCTATTATAGAAATGGCATAAGTCAGTGGGTGCAAATAAGTGGAGCTCGAGGACCAAAGTGTATTAAAAGGGAAAATTAAAATCAATGATAAGACCAGCCGGGTCTCTCATTTGGGGGGGATTGGGAGGCTTCTACGTGAAGAGAGGAGAAGAGAAGAAGAAGAGGAAGAAGAAGAAGGAGAAGCGGATTTCAGGTATGGATTGCTATGGTTTTGTATGGATTGCGGAACATTTGTGGCGGATTTGTACGGTATACCTCGGATTCTCGATTCAGTTCTTTGTCTAGTGGTTTTGCTAAGGAGAAGTTCTAACCCACCATTACAAAGTGTCAGGAAGTTGTTAGGTTGGAACTTGTAGGAATATGTATAGATAAGTTTGGAAATGAGTGGTTTCTATGATTTGTGGAGAATCATGTAGGTTATTTGATTCGGGGTGTATGAATATTTGTCGGGAGTTAGAATCCTCTTAATTTCCTCTTGTGTTTATGTTTTGGGTTATGAACGATTTTGAGTTGTTTTGGGTGGACCTATGGGTGGGTTTTGATGTAAGATGGAATTTGAGGGAGGCTTATCAAGAAAAGTATTTTGAGAGACTTTGCAAAATTCGCGCTTCTCAAGCAGAACTCCGCACTCCTAAGATCAGTACTAAAAGGTGGTACCAGCATCTATTAGAGGCAAAGTGGTACCGTACCCATTCACTAGAGGTTGGTATTATACCAATCAAAGTGGTATTTCCAGACCGATGCTTCCAACAGCCCCGATTCAGACTTTTGCATTGTTAAGCTCCCAAATTGCAGATTAACTGGATAGTATATGAACCCTAATAAATGACTAATATGAGTTCAATTAAGAATGAAACTAAGTGAAAAAAGCACCGTCTTCGCCTTGGCAAGTTTGATGTTGGCAAACTTAATGCCCCTATGATAATATAGTAAGTTCCTGAATACATATAATTGTAGGACTGCCTAAGACCGGATATTGAATGACAATCGCCACCTGGCTTATGGGCGCTAATGATAAGACTCAAGAGCCCCTCCGATTAGTGCGACGACACCTCTGACTACTTGGGCACATTTAGCACTTCAGATCGACAAGGCGACGACACTCTATCAGCCAAAGATCTACTTTCATATGCCACTTCGCGACTTCAAAACCGGCATCGCACCTTCTGCACTTATCAGGTCATGGTCCTACCCATTTCCTTATTATCGGTTCAGTTGGGGCTGAACGCTATATGATAAGAGTCCGAATAACGAATAAGAGTGTCCTAATGTACCTACGTACCCGTACAAGTATAAGCTTTGTAACTCCTACTTCGAGATTTGAACAAGCATAAGTTTTCATATAAGTTCAAGTATGTGTATAAGTTTGTTATATGAATTCATGAAAAATTCTGATATCTGTTACTATTATATGTCTACTGTAAGTGAGTATCAATGTATGTGTACATGTATAAGTCATAAGTTTCCCACTAAGCTATGTTTAGCACTCCGGTTTTAATCCGCAGGTACAGGAGAGGTCCAGATCTTTCCCGCATTCGATGGACCAAAGACACTCAGAAGGGTCCACTCACCCGTAGGTTTTCAGGCTTTGATTATGTAAAATGTAAATGTACGCTTTTGTATATGTATATGTAAACGTGGATTCGGGATCAGATTATTATTGATCAGAAACACCACTATGGTGGCAGTTTTATTTTTGTATATTTGTATATGATATTTTGATTCAGTTATAATACTTGGGACCACCAATGTCTGAAAAAGCAGGTAAAAGAGTCCTAGTATAGTTTCGTGCCCCTTCATCCGCCTAGGCGGGGGGTGGGGGGTGTGACATTTATAATTATTTTACAATTTCATTTATTCACTTGAATCTCTTTATACTAAAATATTTCTACAAATGTAGCTCCCTTTAGATGGATTTGCAATGGTCCAAATTTGAATACACTTATTTCAAGGAGATTTATTCTTTCTAGAAGTGTAGTTTACTCCAAAATTTGAATCACTCAATTTGATGAGTGATGGCCAGTTATACCTAAACACTAAAACTGCATAATAAACATACCAGCAACCAATTCGAAAATAGGTTTCAAATTTTGACGACTTTTCGTCCAACGGGTCCAAATTTGAATATACCATATTTCAAGACAATTTGTTATCCGATAAGTCTACGACTCGAAATTTGAATCACTAATTTGATGAATGGCGCCAATTATAACCCAAACACTCAAAATCGTACTCAAAACATACGTAAATTGCTGTGAAAAACAGAGCTTCACTTTGACGAATTTTTTGGGTCTAATGGGGTCTAAATTTGAATATACTTATTTCAAGTTTATTCGTTTCCTCCTAGAAGCTCCAAGCCTCATAAATTCGAATCACTCAATTTGGATAAGTGATGGCCAAAACAAAAACGTGGGTTTTGGAAAATGTTTGACAGCATCTCCCCTAAAACCTTAACATTTTCTTTATACAAACATTCCTCAATTGAGTACCACAACCATATAATTGAGCTGAGATTAACAACCATCATTATTATACAAAGTTAAGGTTTTCCCCAAACCCAAACATCATCAAGGGTTTTGAGTTTAGTTTTCCATACCTTAATCTTTTCCTTTCTCTTCTTCTTCTTCCTTCTACTTCGATCACCAAAATCCTTATCACATGGAGCAAAATCACCAACTCTTCTCTTCTTCTTCTCTCAACCGTGAATCCTAAGCTCTCAAACCCAAAGGGAGAATGTTCCTTTACAAGACCAAATTTGGTCTTATCTCCTTTCTTTCATAAGGCCATAAGGTTTCAGCTTTGTCATTTTTTTAAGTTTTCTCGCTTTTCAATTAAAGTCCTTCCTTTCTCTTTCATTTACACTTCTACTTATCAACATTCTACAATGACATATAAACTTATTCTCTTATGACCTTTGAGTCCTTAATGTGACATTTTACTATTTTACCCTTGACTCTTGTATTAATTCCAGTTTTATCATTTTTCGTTCTTAGCAATATAAATTAAAAAAAAAATACAATTTTTAACTTATTTTATACCTTAAACATGTTATAAAACTGCTAGGGTATATTTTGGGGTGTTACAACTCTCCCCCCCTTAAAAGAATTTCGTCCTCGAAATTATTACCTGAACTGAAGAGTTGAGGGTATTGTGCCCTCATAGTTGCTTTTGGTTCCCAAATAGCTTCCTCCGCTACGTGTGTTGCTGTGAGCACTCACTCACCCGCACTCGCTTATTCCGCAATCGGCTTTATCTCTCGAGCTAGAATAGCTGGGTTCTTCATCATATGAGAAACTGACGCACTTCGTCACATCTTGTACCCAAGATATGCGATTCATCTTATGTATATCTCCTCAGCATGGACACATGGAAGACATCATGTAGTTTGGTCAACTTTGGACAAAGAGCCAACTGATAGGCTATAGGTCCTAATCTTTCTAAAATTTCATACGGACCAATGAATCTTGAACTCAACTTTCCTTTATTCCCAAACCTAAGCACTTTCCTCCATGGGGATACCTTTAGGAACACATTATCACTCAATTCATATTCAATATAATTCCTCTTCAACTCCAAGATATGACTTTTGTCGATCATTAGCAACTTTTAATCTTTGCCAAATAACTTGAACTTTCTCTTCTGTGTATTTTACTATGTCCGAACAAATCACCTTATGCTCATTTAATTTTGTCTAACATACCGAAGTTCTACATCTCCAGCCATACAAAGCTTCATATGGTGCCATGCTAAGGCTTGCTTGATAACTGGTGTTATAAGAAAATTCCATTAATGGAACATAACTATCCTAACTCCCTGTAAATTCCATTACACATCCCTGAAGCATATCTTCGCGCACTTGAATCAACCTCGATTACATCCATCCGTTTGCGGGATGGAATGTCAGACAAAATTCACTTAGCACCTGGCAATGACTATACCTTCCAAAATCTGTGACGCAAATCTGGTCCTAGCCTGACACGACACAATGGAACACCATGCAACCGACAATCTCATCCACATATAACTCCATTTAGTCGATCCATAGAATAGTTAATCCGGGATTGGTATGTATCGGGCCAACTTTGCGGAGTCTATCAATTATCACCCATATCGAATCATGCTTCTTTTCATGAGACGAAGACCGACACAAAATCCATAACTATGTTATCCCATTCCACGGTGGAATCGAATGGGATCTCAACAAACCCGATGGCACTAGTGTTCACTGACTCGTCGACACAAAACACTTAGAAACATACTCTATCACATCTCCTTTCATTCCTCCCACCACAGTACCGCTTTCAAATCTTGGTACATCTTGTTACCTCCTGTGGATGCATAAGAAATATCAGTTAGCGAGCTTCCATGTACAACCTTCTTCAAATTTCATTATCCATCGGGCACATAATCTAGCTCAAAATAAAACTTCCATCTTCTTCTACTTAAAAATTAGTCTTATTGGCCATTCACCATTAATCAGGACCTTTTCTTCAACTCTTCAAATTCTCTTCATCCCTTCCGAGCATCTATAATCATTTGTTTTAAAACAGTTGCGGCTTTTAACTGAGCTAATAAATCTCCATCTTCCTCGTTAGTCTCTAATCATTGTGTCATGATAACGTACCGCCACTGCCTTCCCCGCTTTAAAGCATTCCGCTACCACATTAGCTTTGCCGGGGTGGTAGTCTATTATGCAGCCATAATCTTTAAACAACTATAACCACCTCCGCTGCCTCAAATTCAACTCTTCTTTCCCGAGCCGTGCAGTACTGGAGACTCTCAGGATCCTCGTAAAGATTCCACATTTTTCATCATATAAATAGTGTCGCCATATTTTCAAAGCGAACACTATCGCTGCCAACTCTAAATCATGTGTGGAATAATTTAGCTCATGTGGTTTTAACTGTTTGGAGGCATATGCCACCACTTTTCCATCTTGCATAAATACACATCCCAAACCAAATTTTGACGCATCACTATACATGCATATTTTCTAATCATAGCCGAATCAACATCAATTTTTCAAATCCGCATTTTCTTTTAAATGTTCAAACTTAATCGACACTTGTCATCCCGACTCGAACTCACTCCCTTCGAGTAATCTTGTAAGTGAAGATGCTATGATGGAAAATTCCTTTATAAACCATCGATGGTATCCTCGCTAAACCCAAGAAACTTCTCACCCTACTATATTCAAGCGGTTTCAACTTACACGTAGCTTCCAATCTTATAGGGTCAACTCTTTATACCCTCAGAATAAGTAATATGGCCTAGGAATGACACTTCCTTAAGCCAAAAATCACATTTACTTAACTTTACAAACAACTATTTCTCTCTCAGAATCTATAATACTAGCCTCAAATGTTGTTCATGTTCCTATGCATCTTTAGAATACACCAGGATGTCATCAATGAATACCACTACAAATTGATCCAAATTAGGGTGGAAAACCCTATTCATCAAATCCATAAATGCAACCGGTCCATTAGTCAACCCAAATGGCATTACCAAAAACTCATAATGACCATAATAGGTTCTAAAGGTTGTTTTCGGGACTTCAACATCTTTCACCAAGAGTTGATAATAACCCGATCTCAAGTTTATCTTTGAAAAGACGCTTGCACCTTTCAACTGATCAAATAAATCTTCTATTCTCAACAACGGATATTTATTTTTCACTGTTACTTTATTTATTTGCCGATAATCAATGCACATTCGAAGAGTGCCATCTTTCTTTTTAATAAATAAAACCGGCGCACCCCAGGGTGATACACTAGGTCTGATGAAACCCTTGTCCAATAGCTCCCCGTAGCTGAGTCTATAACTCTTTAATTCACTGAGCCATACTAAGAGGGTGCCCTATAAATTTGAGTCATTCATGTACCACTAATAAACAGACTACTTCTCTTCAAGTGGTATTCCTAAGAATCTCTGAAACACATTAAAGGGAATTCCTTTACCACATGAATCTTTTCTAAATTCACTTTGCTCCCTTTGTCAAGTACCAAAGCCAAAAAAGGCTTCACAACCTTTTCTAAGAAAATGCTCCGCTCAGATAAATGGAAATTTACATTTGACACGGCCCCTCATTGATACCATGTACTATTACCTTTGACATGTTGGAACATTTGGGCTAACACGTTTTCTTATCACAATCAACTTATAGCCCGATGTTTGGATAACTAATCCATTACAAATCAAATCAATTAATGGAAAGGTAAAGTAATTAGGTCCACCGAGAACTCTCTTATCATGGAACCGTGAGACAATTTATACACTCAAGTTGACTCTAACACCGCCCAGGACTAATAACAAGCATGTCATATGCCAAAGGCCTCTACTTTATGCAATTATCACTCAATTGTTCAATACATATATAGAATGTAGAGCTGTTTGACTCATCAAAGATGTATTTCTATATTTTAAAGGGTGAATTACTCCAAATCACCCCATTCCGATCTTAACAAGCCTCATAGCATGTTCTTATCGGAGCCATAGCAGAACGGTCCACACTCTCTCGACACTATACCCAAATCCTCTATGTCGACCGGGGCTTCACTCTCGAATTCTACCGATCCCGAGTCGGTGTTGTGCAACAGACTTTCCACTTCCTCGCATACTTACTATCCCCCTCGACTCTCTAGACAATTAAATGATATGCGCCAACACTTGAAGCATCCTCACAAGTCAATAATCTACAAACACCCAAACGTCGCCTATGGTAAGGTTACTTGGGACTTCTTCTGTCTCGCCGACATGCTCTACTAGTACCAGATACCACCGGTACTACCTCTGCCTTCCCTCTGGCAGGGTGCAACAACCTCGGTGACCGACTGCCGAGACTCTCACCTCTTTTACTCCGAGGAGGAGGAAGAAGTCTTCTGATAACTCTCTTCTAAAACGTCTTCACGCTGACGATTTACTCATCTCACCAAGACCAACTGATAGAAATTCACCTATTGAAAAGCAATAACAAGTGCCAGATACCTTTTTATGGACTAATTTAGTCCATCCTCAAATTGCTACACTGAAATGCCTTGGTGAGGACCGTTTCAAAGATATTTCCTACTTAGTGGCTAATTCCTCTTTCTCATATTCAGCCATGATGTTCTTAGATTCAGAACCTGTCTACTTGGGCTTCCCCATACATATCGTGAGACATATTCGTCCCTTCGATATCTTGGATCGAAAAATCCCAAGGATATGGATCTGTAGTCTCACCCCAACACTAACTTCCACCAATCATAAGCATCGCTTGCACAAAGAAATTGCATAGGTCACTCTTGATCGGGAGGACATCTCACTCTCCATTAACCTTGCAACTTTTCTAACCAAAATCTCACTTTTATTTATACTCTTCCATGTTTTGACCCATGAAATCCCTCACCTCACATTCTGCTATCATGTTTATCGTGGTTTTGTGACTGGTCAATCTTTCCAATACGCGAGCCATATCCTGAAATATTTTCAGCAAAGCTTCATGTTGCTCTGCAGGAGTATGACTTTCACTTCTGATATATTCAAAAGGTAACCCTTGATCTCCTGGGTTAACACTCTTCGCTTCTTCAGCTGAATTCAAGGATCCATCTATACAAAACATAAGATTACAAGGGACATCCACATTAGGGCCAACATATTACTGTGGATACACGATTTCTATCTTATATACTCTATGTTAGAGCCACCTAACCCGACTGGAGCACCACTTTCAAATGTCGTATCCCAACCCCCCGCCAAAGTACAGGGAACGCTGGATAGGATCGACTCTTTATCAGTTATCGACATTAGGGGTGGGCCCATTTCAAATATAACTCGAATGTATCATAATATAACTTAAAACTTAATCCATAAGTAAATAAAATTTTTAACACTATCACCATAATGGTGTTCATAATGTCCTGTACAAATATATGAGTCCCATTGACTTATACATATAAAACTCTTATTATGAAAAAAAAAAAAAAAAAAACTTTACATGTACATATTCAAAATCAGAGGTAGCAACCTATAGATGTTGATTCATATTGTTGTGTTAGCCCTCCTGTGTGCCGTACGGTTAGGATGTCCTCTTCAGTACTTACACGGATGAAACACTCGTGCTAAGCTTATAGCTTAGTAGGAAACATATAACATATATGACAACTTGTAGTGGTCCTCAATGACAATATACAATTAACACAATTCCTATTTGCACATTAGCTGTTCATATATCCGACTACTATTAATTCATAAACATTTATTATAGTTCTCTGCTCATTCTTCATAATACATAACTTTTTAATATTAACAGCTCTATCACATTTTTCAATTCAAATCATTGCTTTATGTTACATGGTTCTATAAATACTTCAATCATTTTATCTCATCTTGTGTGTTGTCTACATATTCTAAGAAGTAGATACGGTTATAAACTATATGTACCCAAGGTAACACCCGTATGAGACAAGTGATTCCGTATCATTAACCCAACGAGGCCAGAATGACCTAAACTGGGCCACCTATATCATAACCTAATAGTATGCCTACCTATCTATCTACCCGGGACACATGCATAATCAATCTTATTACATTTTTATCGTTCAAGCTTATAAAACATCACATATACATGGATAATGACACCGCTGTATTCACATGAGATACTTTGCATAGCATTCCTTTATACATATACTATAATTGTTACTTATCAGAATCGTATGGATCATGTTCTCGCAGATTTGCCGTAGCTCCCTGCTCATGTAATCAGTTCATATAGTAAATCACTTTTATAATTCTTCACAATTTCATTTATTCACTTGAATCTCTTTATACTAAAAATATTTCCAAACAGAGCTCCCTTGTGATCTTAGGGACTCCTGATACAATGGAAATCCAAATTTTGAATACACTTATTTCAAGGAGATTTGTTTTCCTAGAATTTTAGTTTACCCAAAAATTTTAATCACTCAATTTGGATGAGTGATGGCCAAGTTATGACCTAAACACTAAAACTGTACCGAAATAGACCAGAAATTGCCCGAAAACAGAGCTTCACTTTGACTAATTTTCTGGATCCAATGGGGTCCAAATTTGAATACACTTATTTAGAGTATATTTGTTCTCCTAGAAGTCTAGTTTACCCAAAAATTTGAATCACTAGATTTGGATGAGTGATGGCCAGGTTGTGGCCTAAACACTAAAGTTGTACCAAAACAGACCAGAAACTACCTAAAAACAAAGCTTCACTTTGACGAATTTTCTGGGTCCAATGGGGTCCAAATTTGAATACACTTATTTCAAGAATATTTGTTCTCCTAGAAGTATAGTTTACCTAAAAATTTGAATAACTCAATTTGGATGAGGGATAGCCAAGTTATGGCCCTAAAAAACGGGTTTTGGGAAAAGTTTTAGTCAACATCTCCTCTAAAACCTTAATACTTTCTTTAGTACAAACATTCCTCAATCAAGACCACAACCAACTCAAACAATCATATAATTGCCGGTAATCAACAAACTAATATTATGCAAAGTTAAGGTTCTCCAAAACCCAAACATCATCAAAAATGATTTTACGCCAGTTTCCATACCTTAATCTTTTCTTTCTCTCTCTTCTTCCTTCTTCTTCTTGACACCAAAATCCCTTGATCACATGGAGCAAAATCACCAACTCTTCTCTTCTTCTCAACCATAAACTGCTCTCAAACCCAATTCGTAGAATGTTCCTTTACAAGACCAAATTTTGTCTTATCTCCTATTCTTTCATAAGGCCGTGCTTGGTTTGTCATTTTTGTTAAGTTTTCCATTTTTTTGCATTAAAATTCTTCCTTTCTCTTTCATTTACACTTCTACTTATCAAATATTGTACAATGACATATAAATTTATTCTCTTATGACCCTTGAGTCCTTGAAGGTACATTTTACTATTTACCTCACTAGATAATCTTGCTTTATCATTTTTCGTTTTTAGTAATATAAATTCCGAAAGAATACAATTTTTAACTTATTTTATACCCTAAACATGTTATAAAACCGCTAGGGTATATTTTGGAGTGTTACAAAAAGATTAAGAAAGAGATATAAAGGAAGTACCTTTCCGCTAGCTATCACCAAGACATCTACCTCAAAATTAAGAATTTTAATCAACAAGATTTGAGTGTAAAGGAGTATTCGACTAAGTTTGTAAACTTTATTATCAAGGAAGACTTGGAAGAGGCTGAGGAAATATGCATAGCCTGCTACATTGCTAGTGTGAGATTTGATATTGCTAGAGTTATTTTTTTGCAACCATATCATAGTCTTTAAGATGTGATGAAACTTGCTTTGAAGGTTAGGGATACAAAAAAGTATGAAAATTCGCTATAATCCAGATGCTGCTAAAGAAGGTTTGTCGAGGGTCCTACTTCTTAGAATCTTAGTGGTATCAGCTACTTTCACTCCTCAAGTAAAGAGTGAAGTGCAACAAGAATTGACTTCTAAGTCAAAGATGTGTTTTAAGTGCCAAGGATTGGGGCATATTACTTATGAATGTCCTAATCAAAAAGTGGTTTACCTAAATAAGGAAGATGAGGCTAAGGAAGCAGATGTTGAAGAAGTAATTGAATCCATCAATGTGAAAAAAGATGAGGAGAGTTCAGTGTCATCAAAATCTGAGTCGAAGAAGAAAATCAAAGTTGGTTTGGGGTGATAGCTTTGGTTACTGTTCAAGAAATAGAAAGTGAGAAGGAAATCCAACTCGAAGTGAAACCGATTCTAGAATTTGTAGATGTAATGCTTGAGGAAATACCACATGGTTTGCCACCTATGAGGGATATTCAACATCAAATAGAACTCTTACCAAGTTCGGTTTTGCCCAACAAACCAACCGAGTAGTGTAACACTCTAAATTATACCATGGGCGTTTTATAACATGTTTAGTGGTATAAAATAAGTTAAATTTGCATTTTTCCGAAAAAATTAATACTAAGTGAAAAAATGATAAACCTAATTAATACAAGAGTCAATGGTAAAATAGAAATACCATTAAGGACCTGGTGGGTCATAATCTAAGAATACATGTTAAAGTTGAATATGTGATAAAATGAATCAAGTAAATAGAAACGGGAACGTAAGGACTTTAATGCAAAATGGAAAACTTAAGCAAAAATGAGATTTACCAAACAAGGCCTTATACATGAAATGGGATAAGATCAAATTTGGTCTTAGAATTGGGCATTTCACACTTTGGGAGATAGGGTTCAAGTGAAGGAGAAGAGAAGCCAATTGAGGGTTTGCTATCTCTCCATTTAGTTCAAGGTTTTGCTTGATCAAGAGAAGGAAAGGAAGCTAGGTTCAAGTATTTCAAGGAAATCAAGGTTTGGAAACCATCCTAACTCCCTATTTGTTCATGTTTGAGGTTAGTAAGAACCCTAACTCTTATCATTCATGTGTTATACTTGTTAAAGTTGGGTTGATGTTTGTTTTGATTTGGATTTAGGTTGTATGGATTCTCTTCTTTGATCATAGGGAAAGTCCTAACTCATTTTCAAGCAGGCTTAAGGAGAACCTAACTCTTCCATCTTTGGGTAATTTGTTTTTGAATTAGAGTTGTATTGCTTTGGGTTGGTTTTTTTGGCTTGTGGGGTCTTAAAGACCAAGAAGTGTAAAAAGAGATGTATAGGTTTTGAAGGGAATTGCTGTCAAAGTGTTTTTTTCAAAAACCAATGTTTTTGTTTTGGCCATTAACTTGCCTCTGACCTCCAAACTGGGATGGATTCCAATTGGAGATGATATGCATAAGACCTGCGGCAGAAACTGTATAGAAGAAAACAAAGACCCAACCAGTCCAGAAATAGCAGCCATGTTGATGTTTCCCTAGATGGACCAAATAGAGTCTAGAACAGGAAAATTCTGGGTTGTGCTCTTCTCATGTTTTGTTGGGGCTATAATTTGGTTATTAGTAATCCAAATCGAGCGATTCCAAATGAAAATAACTACAAGAGGTATACCTACAAAACTCTAGAAGGTACCAAGAATAAAACTTAACTCTAAGTCCCCTGTTTTTGAAACTGAGGTTAAAATATGGGTGTTTATTGGCTATCCTCCTGCTTTGGTACGCTTTTGGTGTTTTGGCCATAAGTTAAGTTGTAATTATTCAAATGTGATGATTCCACTTCTACCGAAAAATAGACCTAGGATATCATTTTATTAAAGGAAGTTTGGGTAAAATATGACTCATTTGTTCCCAAAAGTTTTTGCAAGTGAAGGTGTATTGGGTAGAAATCAACCCTAACCAAAAACCCTAGAATGCATGACTGATTTTTCTTTGTTTGTTCTCTAATTGTGACGTATTTGTGATGGATTAGGGGCTGGTGATGATAAAACCTGAGCTAAGATCAGGATTCAAGGGAATAGGAGTCAAGAATCACCAACCTTTTGGTTTATTCTTCACATTTCTCTTCGTTTCTCGTGTTAGATTATTTTGTCATCAAATATGAAGTGTTGATATAAAATCCGTGATGTGTGCTTCCCCGGTTTCAACCATAAATAAATTGGTTTGTGTTATTAATTGATCTCAAGTAGATTAACATGAAAAGGGAAGGCAATGTTTGTTAATGCATGAATCATGTGTAGTCAAATGAGTATTGAGTGAAGGTCTTGCTTTTTTGTGCAAATTACTACATGTATGTGTTTAAATTATGTTTCCAAAGCTGCTTAAAGGTTTGGTGTAATTGAAATAGTGCGTAAAACTCATGTTAAGTGGAGTTAAAATGAAGAAAAGTGATTAGATTATGGCCAAATGCGAGTATAGTATTTCTAAGTGAGATTATGTGTAACTTTTTGTGCGCAGACTATTGACTTGGAATAAATTGGTTTTTAAAATGGGTTAATCTGATAGTTAACATAGCGGTAAAGTAGGCATATTAGTTGTAAACTTACGTTATCGTGGCATTCTTGTGAATATAATCTAGTAACTTTATTATGATTTAATTATTAATACCCTTAAAAAAGAATGTTAGCCATCATATTCGAAAGTTAGAATAGATTGATATACCAATAATAATAAATGTAGAACATCGTGAATGATATGATTGATAAAGGATGATACCGATCCGTAGCTGCCGACAATATCTAGAGTGTACACAAAAATGCAAATGTAAAATAACCAATCCGTGGCCCAATGACAATATTGAGTTATTAAAAGTGTTAAACCTAAGATGTACCAATGGGACCGCGTCTGGATTCCTATCCTACGTGATCGGAAATTTCGCTAGATTCGCTTTTAAGGGCAAATGATAACAAATTTGTAAATTGTGTGAACCGAGTTGTGACAAAATACTAGTATAAGTAAACATGAAAAGTGTGAATCATCAGGTTTTTATATGCAAGATAAAATGAATGTAAGTTAAACTATTATAAAATCATATATATATATATATATATATATATATATATATATATATATATATATATATTGCATGGATCACATGAACAAATGTCTAAATGTTGTTTGAAAATAAACATATTGGATGTAATTGAGATGATTAATCGATGCATATGGGCAATGTTATTTATATGTGCATATGTGCATATATATGTTGTATTAATTGTATGAAATGAGAATAGAAACTTATAGAACCACTAAGCATGTAAATGCTTAACGCGTTGATTTCTCACGCGTAGGTACCATGTAGATAGTAGCAAGATCAAGACCGCCTCGAACATATAGTCACCGCCATACAATGGAGTATAAGCAATGATCCGCTTTCATGCATACCACTACGTTTCATGATATCATGTAATTATTTTGTATAGAAAGCAAATATGTATAAATCTTCATGGAATGTATTTTACTATTGGGGTGAAAAAAGAGTGAACTCTAATAATATTTTGTAAATATATGTCAGAAAGGCATATGAAATGCCATTTCAGATCATTATGTCAGTACTAAAGGAATAGATATGGGCCATCTTGAAATGATATGATGTTTATTTCATATTAATGAATATTAGTAATGATATCATATATTCAGTATATAAGTATACTTATAAGGAAATGTGTTTTGACAAAGGGCTTTGAAATCTGGCCCACGTCCCCGATCCGCTCACCCAAGTACCCGCCTCAGGGGCACTACGATAGAATGAGTCATAAGGACTGCGAAGAGCTTAAAATACAAGTTCATGATTCGTCACAAAGTGGGCTTATTTAAGAGAAAGTAAAATTCCTCAGGTGGTTCCTACCCTATCGTGCCCTAACAAGGATAGATCTCGAGAATGTGCACGGATTTTAAAGTTATTATCGACCTTTGATTCACGAGGAAGTAAGGTTCAACATTAGGAAAAGAATGAAGCAATATAAAAAAATAAGCAAACGAAGGATGTCACAATCTTGTTTTTTTTACCTCGAGGTTGACGGTTACACACGGCGAGCAAAGGTTTTTATGCAAAGGTGTTCGAAGTTGCGTGCAAGAGTAGATGGTTCTTCCAAGATTATTAAGAAGATTGGAGAGAATGCTTACAAGTTGGAATTAGGGGCGAAGATATAGATGGCCTATGAGGAGCATATGCCCCCACATTTCCATTAGGTTTCAAACTCAGGACTCCACTCGTCGAGAAAGCTAGACTCTAGTATGCCAACATTCCCCCACTAACAATAGCGTCAGGCCTCTAATGACATGATTTTCTCTCGGCCTCGCCAACATGTGACTTAAAATGGCCTCGGAGAGGCGCAGGTGATATACCCTCCTAAAATGTCTAAGGCAAGAGCTTTTGAAAAAATAATGAGAATTTGATCTTAATTATGAAAAAATCAAATTCGTATAGTCAGAAACCCTCGAGAACTAAATATATTTCA
The DNA here is from genome assembly GCA_016808115.1 of Tetrastigma voinierianum. Taxonomy (NCBI): domain Eukaryota; kingdom Viridiplantae; phylum Streptophyta; class Magnoliopsida; order Vitales; family Vitaceae; genus Tetrastigma; species Tetrastigma voinierianum. The sequence goes on from JAEQBH010006464.1 coordinate 196,412, forward strand.
AAAATCCAATTATTTTGAGTCTTGTTACTATTTTTGATATGGAATTGTTTATTTTATAAAAGATTTGTCTACAAGTCAAAGTAGTAGTTGCTCTATTTACTTAAAAGTTTGTTTTTCTAGTCAAAGTAGGAGTTGTTATTTCTTTTTAGGAGTTGTTTTATTTAAATTAGAAAGTCTTGTTTTCTAAGTCAAAATAGGAGTTTTTTTATTTGATTTAGAAAGTATGTGGCCTATATATACCCCCTAATATAGTCTTTAATAATCAATTCAAATTTAATAATATTTTAGATTTCTCGTTTTAAGAGTTATCTCTTGTTCTCTTATCTCTTAGATGAATTCCCTTGAGTGACGAGTTCGTTGCTTCTTATCCCTGGATTCCTCGTGGCAAAGTATATCTCTTGTTTCCTCTTATCTCTTGAATGGATTCCCCTAAGTGGTGAGTTTGTGACTCTTATTTCTGGTGTATTCCTCGAGTGACGAAGTACGTATCTATCCTTCTATAACATCTACTCATCTCATTATCTTCTCTTTTAACTTTCCAAATTTAATTCTCCAACCACAACATAAAACTTTCCAATTCTAGTTCCATACTTCAAAACTCTTTCCAAATACTTTGTTTAACCTACAAACCATAAATATTATCTTCCCTGACCTTAGGAAATTCGTGTATAGCCCTAGTCTACCTTAAAACCTCGAAATCAGAATCGCTCAAAAACAAGGTTGTTTCAGATCAAATCAAACTCGAACATTTCCAAACCTAAAATCCTCATTCTAAAACCCTAATTCCATCATATATAAGCCTCCCAAATAGTTTCAATAACTTTTGGAACCAAACTTGTCCCTTACCCTTCAAAGTTACATCCTATACCTCTAAACTACCACAAACCTATCCCTAACTTACCTAAATCTTTAGATCATCTATCACGGTCCTATTCTCATATCAATATAATAATTACGATTAAAAAAGCTTATAGATTAAAGTAGTTCTAGGTGCCATGGGCTCTTGACTTGATGGTGCTTCGATATATAAGGTTGACTTAACGCCTAGACAATGCACAAGGGTGTGGTGCCTTATGCTTGAGGAAGCACTAGGCCATGCGCGCAATGCCATGACTTATTGCTATAACCAAGATGGATTAAACATGACATGAGGCTTGGCTGTAATAGGCACATGATGAGCAAGCAATAGGAGGAGCTTGCATGAGGGGAGCTTGATTTGGGTAGAAACCCTTGAGATCCATGGACTTGATTTGACGTATTAGAAAAGGCTAAACACACTCGGTTGGCACATGGCCAAAGATTCTTGATGTAGGCTTGATTTGCAAAACACTTGTTGGCATGAGATGGCATGATGTGATATTTGCATAACTTTCAAATTCAAGGTTTTGAATTTGAATTCTAGAAGGATAACAGTTTTAAAAGGAATGAATCCATCAAATATTTACAATCTCACCATTTCCTTTAAAATCCAATAAAAGTTAAAAAAGATATCCTTTTAGACAAAAATACTTTTAGGGATTTAATCATAATGTGAAGATGAGACAAAATGCTCATGAGGGATTTAGTTATCATGTGAATGATTTTTCTTAACATTTTTAAGGGTATTTTTGTCCTAAATATAACAAATAATTTTACAAAAAGTTAGTTTTACAAATAATTTTTAATTTTATGCCTCTTTTAAACCAATTTCTCATTCTAAAACGAGGCCTCCATTTATAGTGCCCCTTCCACTATCATAAAGGCTTAGAGCGAGTCAGATTGTAAGCACTCTCGTGTGGGTGATTCCTCTGACTTATGTAAGAGGGCTAAGGGCACTTGAATAATTTTGTAACTTTTGTAACTGAATAATAAACACAATTTAAGCTAGGACCTTGTAATTGTTCCTTGCCTGTTTTCTTTTTTAAAGTTTTCCTGACACCCACCATGGTCAGGTGAGGTGTCACAATCTAATTCCGGGAGCTCGGGATGGAATCAAAAGGCAATTTTTTCTAACATAATAAAACATTGATAATTGGGATAAAAAAAAAGGCAATTTTCTTAACATATTAAAACATTTATAAATTTATCATTGCTATTGATCTTATTCTTAATAAAAGCGATCGTGATTATAGATCTTGAACATTTTGACCGCATATTCGGACATTCTCATGTTTACAACGTTTAGCTACGTCAGCTATAATTACGGTTGACCGTGGTTTATTTTATTCGCGATCATATTTTATAGTTGCAATATATGATCCTTTTAGCCGGGATCATTGATCGAGGCTATAGGGTTTTCTCCTTGTAGTGTATATGCTGAACATGGAGAGGTGAGGTGGCACAATCCACTTCCCGGAACTTGGGATGGGACTAAAAAAACCAGATTTTCTTAACATAGTAAAACATACTTTTGTACCCTAATCCTACCATGTGCGAATTGTTTTTTAGCCTCACAGAAATCCAAAAGATCTTGAATAAGATGATCCAGCAGTTATTTGTTTTATGTAACCCATCTTTGTGAAGGCTAAGGCTTTTTGCCTCACAGGTCCCAGCATAGATCTTTTCACACAAATTCTTATTTTCTTCCTCCATTACTATTATGATGCTAAAAAAGTGGAGGACATTACGGCTAGACTTTCTTCAAAGCCCCACACCTAGTCGGTTCACGATTGGCGGCTGTTAATCATCGGATCCGTTAGTGGTTGGATCCCCATTTTTTCTGTCACCTTTCTTAGCTCCCTGGTCCTTTTATAGTATTTTTGGGTAGCATGTGTTTGTTCCCTTATCTAGACAATTGCCCATTCCTCATTCGTCATTTCTTTTGATTTTGGTCTCACCTCTGGTCCAATATTTCAAAGTGTCATTAGTCTCAATTGTCATAACGAGGTGTGTTATATGGGTCAGGTGGAGACTTGGCTTCACGACTCCATAGCTATACTGTGAGCCAAGGATCAGAGCTATACATGTGAGTACCTACGATCTTTAAGATCCGTTATCTAATGGGCTCGGACCCTTGGCCTGCTTTACCAGGTTAAGAAAATGACCCAATTCCACTCGCCACACCAAAACTACATGAACACTTCCCAAACTGAGAGCTCTAAAGAGCTACTGGGGAAAGCAAGGTCAACCAAGGTCGCTGAGGCGATCCGTCTAGGATTTCAAGTCCATCAGCCGACCATTTTACCACATATGGGAATTCTATCTCATATGGGAAGTTTGTTATGAATAAGCACCTAGAAGCGGAGAATCTATGAAAGCAATATTATCAATGAAATTTTCTAGCTTCCGAATTTCTTACTCTTCGAAGAGATAATCCTGGATAAAGGAAGGATAATCCTTGACAAGGAAGAATTAGTCTTTGATAAGGAAAAACATATTTATCCCTAAAAATAGAAGATTCCTTCCCGAGATAAGAGGGAGATTCAGCAAACCATTGTCTATAAATCAGGAATATCCCCCACGAGGGGAAGGTAACCAATTCCAACTACGCCTATTCTCTTCTCCCTCACCATATTTTTGCTAACTTAATCATTGGAAAGGCGTCTGCCTAATCTGGCAAGGTCTGACCGCCTTTTCGTGTTCATGATTACAATACATGCTCGTGAAACTGACTCAATAAGGCCCCTGCTAACTGACACTGTGGATTTGACATTCAAAGTCCCAACAATTGGCGCCATATGTGGGAATCGAATAAAAAGTCTCGTCAACGGGCTACAAGGGCTTGGCTTCAAAGATTCTCTACTAGCCCCCCTTTACCTAGAACTCTTTCGACTCCCTTTCGTGATTCAATCTACCCGATGTCGAACAACTGGCGACTAAGCACTCAAGACCGGGCCCCTCCATTGGCGCGTAACATGGAGAGGAAGCAGAGGAGCAAAGACAGGATGCGTGGAGCTGCAAGCTCGCACCGACGCTTGCAATCCTCGAGAATGACCCGCCGGCCTAGGTGGAAAAAGTCGTGAACTTGGAAAATGACGTATTTGTGACGGGCGAGATAGTGTTGAACATCCAATAGCCCGCAATAAAGGAAAAGAGGCCATTACTTCCGGCGATGGTGACGCCCCAGCAGATAATGAATTGTCCTCCAAGAGATCCCCATCCACGAGTCCTCCACCAAGAAGGAATGCTCAAGGCAGCACAAGGGCCAAATCACAAAGGAAGCGCTCGCACCACCCTGCCCTCAATGATGCCGTTAGTGGCACTTCCCGGGCTGGCTAGGGGAGCAAATGACACAGGAGGCGTAAACCAACCGCATTAAGCCCCCAAAATCGTGTCACGTTACCCGAACAAGATGATTTGCCGATGTCGCTTATGCATCCCGCCTCGTGCAAGGCTAACATTCTAGTACGCTGTACCGCAAATCTTTGATTCGGGGGCCTGATGACATGCTTCTTTGCCCATGTGGCAACACATTCTCTAATTACAATCACTTCACGGTTTATCATGCCAACTCTTACCATGTTCGATGGCTCTAATGACCCTTATGATCACATGCTCCGCTACAATCAAGCAATGACACTTAATGCCGACAACGACCGTCTGTTATGCAAAGTATTCCCAGTTAGTCTACGAGGGCCTGCACTAGCCTGATTCCACAAGCTCCCGCATAATTCAATAAACTCGTTTAATAAGCTTTGGGCTACATTTATCTCTAAGTATCTTTGTTCGATATTGTAGAAGAGGAACGTTAGCTCTTTATAGACTATTCTAAAGTAGGAAAAGGAATCCATATGAGACTTCACAAGGAGGTTCGGGCAAGCCGTCCAGCAGGTAGAGACTTATAGCATGGACGCAATCCTTTAGACCTTCAGGAGAAGCTTCGGGCCATCAACTCACTATTTTTAGACCCGTCGGCAACAATGGAAGAATTATACAGGCTGGCAAATAGGTACTCAACGCTGGAAGATAATATCCGTGCAACAACACAAACTGTCATGATCACAAGCAAGCCGACTGAGAGTAATAACCCGAAGGGGAAGAAGCCATCTGAGTCCAAGCAAGGTCAGAGCAGAAACCAAAAGAGATCCCGTGATCAGTCATAGATAAAGAGGTCACAGTCGCAGTCGCAGTTCACCACCTAGAACATCTCATATAAGAGGCTACTGCCCCTTATTCGCGACTTGCCAGATTTCAAGTGGCCTACACCGATCCAAACGGATCCCTCTCAGAGAAACCCATATGTATGGTGCGATTATCATAGAGATCACGGGCACGAAACCAACAAGTGCCGAAGCTTAAAGTTCTTAGTGGAAAGACTAATCAAAGCAGTGCACCTTAGAAGGTATGTGAGGGAGTTGACTGCGGGACAAAATATGGGCCACCAACAGACATAATTATAGCCGACGCGACCGCCATGTCAAAATCAAGACCGGCCATAAACTATATACTGGGGTGGGTCCAACTGGCAGGACCAATATCAACTAAGTGCCAACAAAGAAGCCTGAGAGCGTACGGCCGCTAAGGCCTAGGGGTAAATGCTATCCACACAGAGATAGTCGCTTAAGAAACCAAGCCAATAGATAGCCCCATATCCTCTCCCTCCCAGAACCCGAACAGGTCACAGGCTCCCATTATGATGCACTAGTACTCACCCTATGTATTAATGGTTTTGATGTGCATAGAGTGCTAGTAGATCCAGCGCTCGACATACTCGTTTCAACTACCAAATTTCAATCACGGCTTCTCAAGAATGTCGAACTCAAATTTCGACGAACTCTCCGGGCTTCAACGATATAACAACCACTACACTCAAAAGACGCTGCTCCCGTACGCTGTGACCGCCTTGCCCAGCCAGGTTTTGCCCTCGTAGTCAAGACTCGGGCCTTTACAATGCCATAGTAGTCGACCGGGCCGTGATTCGATGAAGGTCGTCCCTTCAACATATCACTAAATGGTCAATTTTTTTACCAACGTGGGGCAAGTCGACCTTCTAAGTAGTCAGTTGGCCACACAACAGTGATATTAGCTATCCATACAGGAACAAATATGGGAGAATAGCTCAAGGAGTCCTCCCCTCGAAGATCACACCCCCGCATAGCAACCATAGTTCGCCGCCCAAGTCAGGACGGAAAAGAAGGACACATTAGCTGTGGCTCCCCTGGAGTTAGTGATGCTGGAAGGGTCGGAGAAGTTCACATACATCAATTCTCTACTATCCAACGAAGAAAAAGAGACACTATAACACGTATTGCTAAGAAACATAGACGTGTTCTCCTGGAATCACTTGGATATGACTAGAATCGACCGACAAGCAAATTCTCCTCATAAGTCAGAATATTATCCCTTACGTACCAAACCAGTGAGACAAAAAGTGAGGCGTTTCCACTCGGATCGCCATCAGATTATTCAGACAAAGGTGGATAATCTTCTGAGAGCAGGTTTTATTGGAGAGGTAAAGTACCCCAAATGGCTGGCTAATGTGGTGGTGGTTCCAAAGAAGGGCAATAAGTGGAGAATATGTGTAGACTACATGGACCTCGACAAAGCATGCCTGAAAGATAGCTTCCCCTACCACGTATAGATAAGATCGTTGATGCCTCAACCAGGAATGAAATGCTATCATTTCTTGATGCTTTCTCTATGTAAGACTAGATTCCCATGCACCCACTTGATGTAAAGAAAACGGCCTTCATTACATCACATGGGCTATACTGCTTCAATGTAATGTCTTTTCGCTTGAAGAATGCTGAGCGACTTATCAAAGGCTGGTGACCAAGATATTTCGACCACTGATGGGCAAGACCATGGAAATCTACATCGACGATATGCTTATCAAATCCAAAGAACGCCCCAATCACGTGAAGCACCTACAAGAAACCTTTGAGCTGCTGCGCACGTACAACATGAAACTCAATCCCCTAAAATGTGCATTCAAAATCAGTTTGGGTAAGTTTTTAGGTTTTATGGTAACGTAGATAGGGATAGAGGCCAATCTTATTCAACTTAGAGCTTTTATAGAATCTCATACTCCTACCTTTAGAAAAGCTGTGTAACAACTGACTAGCCAGCTGACGACTCTTGGACGGTTCATATCTCATTTTACATACCAATTAAAGCCATTTTTCACCACTTTAAAGGAAGCCAAACTGACCAACTGGAATAAGGAATGCGACCAGGCTTTCATGGCAATCAAGGTGATCTCACCAACAAATGGCCTCAGTACAAAGCAGATAATACGCCCATCTACCTAACTAGCTTCAAATGTCTCAAGAAGTGCAACTTTGTTCAAAGAAGATGAAAACTGAAAACAGAGACAATATTCTTCGTAAGCAAACTTATCCGCGTAAACTAGGTATACCTCATTCCCGAGCAAGAAGCACCCCATCTTCTCAAGCAGGTAGCTAAAACTCTACTTACTTCCTGCCACACCCTATCACTGCGGTCAGACTAATTTTCCCTTGCAAAACACCATAAATAAACCCGACTTTTCGAAAGGGATGGCCCTGCAGGCTATTAAGCTAAGTGAGTTCGATATCTAATATAAACCCCGTCGATTAAATAAAGGGACATATATATTAGCAGACTTTAGCAGATATTCCTCATCAGATGCGAACCAGTAACGCCGACCGTGGATCCTTAACTGTGGATCAAGGCTCTGGTAAACAAGAGCCGATGTTAGCTTGCAAACTTAAAGCCCCAACTGCAGAAAGGATAAAGCGCAGATTATACGGCTAGACTTCACATATATGAGGCAGAATATGAAGCAATCCTAACTGGTATATATCTCGCAATCTCTGTGTCCTCTGAAAAGATCATCATCCAAAGTGACTCCCAGTTGGTGGTAGGACACGTAAACGGGGAATAAGAGACGTGAGACTAGAGCATGACCAAGTATGTATGCCTCGCAAGCCCGACCGAGAGCTTCAGGGTCAGAAGTCGAGCATATCCCAAGCAAAGCTCAAATGACAGCGCGGATGCCTAATGCAAGAAGGGCGCGATCCTACCAACCAAAGCGAAATGCTGCTCTTCCCTGTCTATTTCCAGCAAAAGTTGTCAATTGCTAGCAACCGAGTCAATGAGATAGAAGATGCATATCCCTATTGGATGACTCCAATAGTCTGTTACCTAAGCCAGGGGAGAATTTTGCATAGGTCAACGCCTCACAAGATCTGGGCAGTTCAGCGACTGATTCTCCCTCAGGAACGGGCAATCAGATAACCACGAGACCCATATCTTAAACGCCCACCACCCACAAGGGTGATGCATCGCGCAGCTCCACAAAGTAATATGTAAAACCATCCGGTGGCAAAATCCGCAATACGTAGCCCATACCCGTGGCTACTAACGGCCAACCATGAGGTCGATGCACCGCCACGCCAAAGAAGTGATCGCCATCAACGATAGTTTTCCCCATTTCAAGCTCGTTTGGCCGAACCCGACAACCATAACGAGTCCTTGGCCCTTCGCCTAGTGGGGAATTGATATAGTGGGACCACTACCTACTGCCCCAACAAAAAAGGTTGGCTATTGCAAGAATGCACTATTTTATCAAATGGATAGACTTTGAAGCCCCGCTCCATCAAAGATAAATATGTCAGTCCAATTTTAGATGAAGAACATTGTTCGCGGCTCTAATACCACAATCGCATAGTGACTAAAAATGGGCCACGCTTGATACCAGGTATACAAGAATTTTCAGAATCGAGCCGAAAGTCAAGAACTTGTATTCAACCCCCACTGCATCTACAAAGCAATTTCCAGCGAATCATCTAACAAGATTCTCCCAATGGGACTTTGAAAAAGCCGGCCTCGTGATTCTACTAAAGGAAAATGGGTAGAAGAGTTACCAGGAGTGTTATGGGTCTACAGAACGACCAGCCGGAAACCAACTGAGATGTCGCCATTCACCCTTACTTATTGAATGGAGGATATAATCCCCACATAAATTGGGATGCCTACACTTCGAACTGGAATTCCTAAAGTTATGACTAATGTCAAGTCGCTACTAAAGGACTCATGGTATGATAAACGAATCCATGAAGCTGGGAGATGTACATAAAGATCATACTAGCAAAGGTTGACAAACCTATACAACGGGCGGGAAAAAAAGTGTACATTCCAAGATAGAGTCCTGGTCTTGAGAAGAGTTTTTGAAAACACAACTAACCCAACATACGAGAAGTTCCAACCAAACTGGGAGGGCCATATACGATAGCTCGAGTGGGGGCAACCAGATCATACGTGTTGAATAAGCTGTATTGTGACTCCAAAAAGACTAGAATGTGGAACGCCATGCATCTAAGAGGTATTTACAAATAAATCCGTGGAAAGTATTACTATCAATAAAGATCGGCTCTTTAAAATATTTCGAATTTTGCAAATCGGGCTCTTCAAAAGACTGTGACCATGTATCTTAGTTTGCTAGCACTTTAAAAGACTAGACCGTGGCTCTTAGCCTGCTGGCACTTTCAAAAGACCAGACTGTGGCTCTAAACTTGCTAGCACTTTCAAAAGACACTCTCAAAAGACCAGATCGTGGCTCTTAGCCTACTAGCACTTTCAAAAGACCAAACTGTGACTCTTAGCCTGTTGGCATTTTCAAAAGACAAGACTATGGCTCTGCTCACCGCACTTTTAAAGACTGTATGTGGCTCTACCGCTAGTACTTCTAAAGTTTGTGATGTGTCCCAAATTCCTCGCAGACGCTCCTCAATACTAGACATGGTCCTTAAATTTGCTAAGCATAGCCACGACCTTAGCTCGACCACTAAGGTCATTTTCCAAGAGGATACCTAGCCTGATATAACTCAACCTCGATGTCTCTACAACAAATCCCAAATCGGTTATATCTCAAAGAATTTTGCAAAGAAAAACTAGCTGCTTTACAAAGATTTAAAATTTATATCTCGCTAAATACGCCTTAATCGGTGTCATTAGTCGCACATGATATATCCAAGCTAGCCATATCGGCCCATTACAAAAGTTGCATCCACAATACAACTAAATGGCAGCATTAGTTATATGACAGATATATGTCCAAGCTGGCCATATCGGGACCATTGCGGAGAGGAGAAAGTCACAAAACGGGAACCTAGATTGTTCCATTTAAATTCCCGACAGGCACATCTCTCAGCCCTCCGCCACCTCTCTACAATGCACCTACAAGAAAGCACTGAGAAAGAAAATTTAGAGAGTCGAGCCGCATAACTGAACCTCCGGTTAGTCTCCACAAATATCGTGCTCAACACACAACATCCGTAGCCATAAAAAGACAAACGGTTCTCCGGTGGTCTTTCCTCCACGGCCCCTTTATCCTCTATTTCACAAGAATAAGAGAGGGAAAAATCGCAGCAGTGAAAAAATTTATAGATAAGTAGCACTCAAAGCTCACCCCTGAAGGGGTGAAACATCAATAGATGCATTAAAATTATGCCATCAAAAAATCATGCACCATTGTAAGACAAGGTTGGGACACGTGCGCTACCACGCGCTTTGTGACCAATCCACCCTTCACCTTCCGATGCGCCTTTATATGCAAAGACACTTCCAATCTTCTATTTCCATACTCGAGGTTTAGAAAATAGTATCATTGTGAGTACCATGGCCCAGGGCCAATTTTCCAATTTTTAAACCTAATTACTCCACAGTAGCCCAGGTCCGCTTGACTGAGGTTTACTCGACCCACATGTGAAGCTACCCAAGCCCATCTACCATACAAACCGGGGCAAGACCCTAAGATTCGTCGCACTTCGAAAAGAGAAACTAGACAAGGCCTCTAGCCTGCTAGTAAATAAGCAAGCCCTACGATGGTCCTCGTCACGGCTACAACAAAGGCCCAAAGATCACAGCGCCCTACTCCCGCCCTAGCAAGCAGAGGAGCGCATCACGGATCGGGACTCTTTAACCCGCTTTCATAACTTCGTGGGCCTATTTCATATTAAGCAAACTACAAGGAAATAAAACTTCTAAGACTACCACCTCAAGTGTGGTGCTTAAATGTCCCGAGATACATGACTAAGTCCCATTTACTTGTACTTACACAAACCCAACTATTACAAAAACTTTTACATTTACATTCCGAAACCAAAAAGCAAAACCTACATCAGGTAGACTCTTATCAATAGGTCGGCTCCTGGGTGTTGAATGTGGAATACCCCGAATGTCCTCTTCAGTACCTACACAAATGAAACACCCAAGGCTTATAACTTGTGAAACAGATATCGTATATGACTCACTTGAAGTGTCCATAACATGTGGATACATATAACATAATGCATATGTCAAAGCTTACGTATAACCTAATTCTTAATGCCAGAGTTTCATATCTCCGTAGGAACTGTTAATAGAGATCTATATAGAAGGTACCGTGAGGCGTTACAAAACAGAGCAGAACCGGACATTTATGCTTTCTTATTGTTCATTATTCATATTCTTATCATATAAATGTTTTTCCAGAAACTAATACTAATGAGATGACGTAGCACAACAGGTACCCGGCGCACCAGACAAGACCGAACAAAGGTGCCAAGAACAATACGGTTCCGCCACATAATAAATAAAAAGTGTCGCACTAGCAAGAGTGTCGAAAGAATCGATCAAAGATGGGCTTGCTCTCACGCAATGTATGTAGTAGCACTAGCAAGAGTGTCAAGACCGAATGTGAGACGCGCATGCCCACGCAGCGCTGCAGGTGCCATAACACAATGCAGAGTGTCGCTGCACCAACGCACGTTCCTTATTCATTTAGTATCCTGGCCTTCGACATACAATTATATGTGTTTTCGAGCTTATTATTTTATTCTACCATATTAGCAAATAAGGACAAGAAACAATTGCTCGCCCCAACGACGTGATCCCGAGGCGAGGTACAGCATTTTTCATATAACTTATACACGTATCGATCTTTCATTCGAAATCGACTCGAAGAATATAACAAAACAATACCGCAGATCGGTAATTCTGACCTTAAACAACTTTGTCACTTAGTAACAACTTCAATACCTGTGAATTAACATCCTCTCGGACCTTAAACCACTTTCAGCACCCGCATTTCACCTTCAGCACTGGGCATTTCAACATCCTCCTGATCTTAACCACTCTCAGTACCGATACTCAACTTTCAATACCAGATCAATATCCTTCGACTAAAAACATCTCAGTACTAGTACTCAACTCTCTACACCGGCACTACATATTCTGGGATCAAAATATCCCTTGAGCACCGATACTCAAAATCCCCCAAAGATTCCAGATCAACTCAAGCATCGTGACTTAACTTTAAGATCGGTACTCACTACATTTTAGGTTTGCCTTTTTTTCACCCAAAATTTTCAACCAAAACTCAAACCAACCACAAAACTAAACTAAAACCAATAAAAATCACTTTTATATCGATAGGGTTCTTCAAACCTAAACATAGGCTAAGAGAGAGTTAGGAAGGTTTCCTAACCAACAAATCCATACATAAACCTAAACAAGTTTCGATAAATATAGGTTCCATACCAAAGATCCATACCTTGATTTCTTCTCTACTTATTTCCCTTCCCTTTACTTAAACAATTGGAAACCTAAAAATGGCTTCTTCTCTTCAAACTGTAGCCCTAGCTCCTAAGGCAAACAAAAATCACCTGAGAACTTGTCTCATTCCAAGACAAGTTTGGTCTTATCCCCCAATTTGGCTTAAGACCATCTTTGGTCCAACATTTCCATTTTTTTTTGCCTAAATTCTCAACCCTTGCCATTTGGTCATTTATCTTTCTATTATTTGCAAATCAACTTATCCAATTCCTACAATAACATATCATCTTCTTGTGTTATAACCTTTAGGTCCTCATTTTACAAATTACCAATTCAAATTTTTTCCCACTTTACACTTAATTTCCAAAATGCAAATTTTACATATATTTTACTCCTAAAACATGTAATAACCACTAAGGTATAATCTCGGTGTTACAAAGATGGGCCTACATCACAAGCACAAGCGCGAACCCTACCAAAATTTCCTAACTTAACGTCGGTGTCTTGTAAAGCCGACTATCCTAACCTGCACTAAGGAAATTGGCTGTACAATGAAAGGAATCAATAAATTTTGGCAAACTTGAAATTATAAGAGCGCCAATGGTGTCGAGATGAGAAATAAAAATAAACAATAGACGAAGTAAACAAAAAAGGTGTATTTCGTTAAAGCGCCAATAGCTTCCAGAGAGTACACAAATGATGGTGACCGGACAAGGCCCCTTTACAAAAAAAAAAAAAAAAAAAATTACAAAATAAGAATGGAAAAAAAAAGGGCTAGAGTCCACTCTGGTCCTCGACGACAACAACCTCCATGGGTTCCTTAGGCGTTTCACTCAAAGGTGCTTCGGTCACTATGGCCTCAGCAACCGTTTAGATAAGGGGGCAACCGAGGTTCACGAAGAACTCAGGAGGCAACGGGTCGATGGAGTCAAGCATACCTTTTGGGACCTCTGGATGGTCCCCACAGATGTTGTTTTTTAACACATAACACACGTAACCATAGGCAAAGATCACCTCCAGAGCCTTCTGATACTCTTCCTCCATGGCCTCCTCATTCTTGCTCGTCGAATTCTGAGGGAGGACACCTCATCTTTTGGTCGCCCGAGCTCTAGCAGCAAGTGAGAAACCGCTTTAACCTCCAAGCCGATGGCCCCAAATTCTCCGCTCAGGCCTCACCCTCCTCCTAAGCTCTACAGGGCTTCTTGACCCTAGCCAGTCCTCCTCCGGTCCTTACCCTAGCATCATCTAATCAAGAAAGCGCACCCTTTTTGCCCTCTCGCTGTGATGAGTCTTAAACTCATCTATTTTTAATCCATTTTTCTGGCTTATTTTTAGTATATTCAGATCTATTTTAATGCCAAATTATGGAATATTTACCAACTTTGTGTTTTGCAAGTTTTAATTCAAAAAAGAGAAATTCCAGTAGGAAAGAAGAGAAAAATAGCAATTGCAGTAGTCTCTATCGCGACAAAGTTTTTTGTGTCGCAACAAACTTCTAAGAAAATGGCAAAGGAACTCGGTCACGATAATATTTCCTTTGTCACAACACAAAGGTCCAACATGATAATGAGCTCACGGACAAAAAGACTCAGATGTCATGACAAGAAACGGAAGAATATAAAGTCAACCGAGACAAAAGAAAGTTTATGTTTGCGGACAAAGTTTTCAAGAGGGATGTCAACACAAGGAAGAAATTCTCACATTAAAGAAGCTCCCCCGTCACTAAAATGAAACAGGAAGAAGGAAAAAATTCTATCGCGACAAGGTATCTTCTGTCATGACAAGAAATTAAAGAGCAATACAGGAAGAATACTACAACAGATAAGTTTATGTTGCAACATAATGAAGAACTGAAGGCAAAATCTCTGGTCGCCATGTAATCCTCTTTGTCGCACACCGATATCGTAACATGGAAAAGCTTGTCGGTGACAAAAGAAGAGCTTCAAGAAAGATTTGCGTCGCGCGGCTGGGCGCGATGGTACGTTGCGGACGCCGAGTTAAGAAGAAACTCCGGGTCGCGATGTATAAACAAGGTCGCGATATGTGATGCTTGCTTAGTGAACTGACCTAGTCGCAAGAAAAGAATCCAATGTCAATATTACTCAGCGTTCCTCGAAGAGATGTTTCGGCTGTCTTGGTCAGTGGATCTTAAGGTCAGGATACGTAGATGTCTAACACAAAGAAACAAGGTCGTGACAGACTTTTCTATGTAACAACAAAGATTCCAACACAGGGAAGAGAAGTCTGGTCGAGACATAACAAACTGGGTCGTGAGACAAAGATAAGTTGAATACAGAAAAGTCCTGTCGTGACATAACAAACTAGGTCGCGACAACAAACATCGACTACACCAAGAGGCCATGTCGCAACATCAAAATGAAGTTGCAACAAGAACGTTGTGGTGATAAAACCTCATGGTAATCAGTGAACAAAATCTCCGAATTGACAAAATATCTGAAATTTCCCGCTGATCTAGCAGACCCACAAGATATCTCACTAAATTTCGATTATACCGATTTTTTTAGAATTTTTCCCGATATTTTCCGACTTTTCCCTTTTTGCCTTTTGTTCTTTGGCTCCAAAAATCTAAAAAAAAAAAAATGCTTCTACAGGGTTTTGAACCCACCCAAAATGCTTGGAAATGGCACCCTCCAGCCACCAAGCCATTGATTGCACTTATTATATATAGTGCAAACTTTTTTTATATTCTCTTATAATTTATTTGTTCATAATCCCTACCACCATCCGATTATATAATATTTTATTTTATTTTTATTTACATTATAACTTATATTATTTTTAAATCAAATATTAATCAAAAGGAAAAGAAATAAAATAATATCATTTAAAAAATTTAAAATTATAATATATAATATTTTTGAATCTCCTTATTATCTACAATATTTATAATAATAATAAAACAAATAAATAATATATCTTTTAACATAATAATATCTGAATAATATATTAAATATAACATATTTAATTTAATAATTACTAATCCATTTGATTTTAATCTACCTTTAATTAAGATATGAATCATTTCTCATCATCTATATAATTAAAATAGAAAATTTTAATCAATGATATTTTTGTAAAATATCCAACGATATTTTACCGATATTTTCGATATATTCGTAAAATCCAATTATCGATATATTCATGTTTACCGATATTTTGATCCTTGGTTGCGATAGACTTTCTGGGCTGTGACAGAAATTTTGACAATACAAGAAACATTGTTGCAACAAGAACCAAAATAGAAATGTTGTCGTGGCATAAAAACTGGTCGCTACACCAATGTGAAGAAGTTGCACAGAAACTCTGTCGCGACATAACTATTCAAGGAACCACATAATATCATCGTGACATTGCATCATTAAAACAAATGTGACTTGCAAGATAGATTGTTAAGAAGCCAGTTAAAAGATCTGGCTACAACAGAGGAAACTTTATTACATAAAAATGAATATGTTGAAGAAAAGACATCGCCGCAATTAAGGAAACTTTGTCGCTGGCGGAATCCAAGAAAGAGCACAGGAACAGTCGTGATGCACACGTATGCCGCGATAGGGACTCGCGATGAAGATTGAAACTCGTCATGAAACTTCTGTGTCGCGACAGAGAAACGCGCCCGGCCTGCACTTTGGGATCCACAATGTAGCCTCGAATTTAGTGGCCCAAACTTCGGGCTCTATAAATAGAAACAATTCGTGGAAAGTAGGGTTGTTTGGGAAACTGCAGTGACTACCAGCCGAGGACTCTTTTCAGACTTTTTTTCTTTTTTCTTTTTTCCTTTCTTTTCTTCTCGTAGATGATATTAGCGAGAATTTTAATTTGTTTACTAGACTGAAATGAAGGAATTGTTCAAAAGTTTGTGAAGTTTGATTAAATTGTTGAAATTCATTTCCGACATCAATCAATCCAATGAAATCTAGATTAAGTCGAATTCATTTTTCTTAATTTATCATAGCTTACATAATGGAATTTTCCCATCAATATTTCAAAGAAAGTTCATCAGATCCAGCTAAGAAACACAACTTTCGTTAGGAAAGATATGATGTTAGTTATGGTCTTTTCTGCATAATTAGAAAGAAATTTCCTAGGTTGAGAATCTTGAATTTATTTGAATGGTATGTTCATGAAGTGAATTGCCTTAATAATAGAAACTAAGACTATAAAAGGACAATTATCCGCTCGATTTCCGTGAGTTCTCTGAAAGTGACAGCCGTAGATGAGATTCCTCAGAGTACGGAGCAAGTACTGGGGTATGCTAGACTAATATCAAGAACTAATGAGCTTTGAAAAGATTACTTAGATAAATCCTCAATTTACTCATGGTTTGAGAATGAGCTGAGCGATCTATCGCCTTAATCACTGTAGATCTCTTCTCGGTCCGGGAGGAATGATCTTAATCTCCGTGTTAGCTTAGATCTAATCAAGGAAAGTGCAGAACTCTTTAAGATCTCAAGGATGAGACATCATTCATTCAGAAATCCGGCAATGGTCTCGTTTCGGGAAGCAAGAAATTGCAAATATAAGAACGGGTATGAAGTATTGGAAAAGAAAAATACCCAGATCTTACAAAGAAATTTTGATTACAAGTAATTGATTAGAAACATGTTTCAGAAATGAACATGATTCTCTAATCAATGAAAAGTATGGTTAAAGGAGAAATCCAAACTATACTACCTTACCTCTTTGACAATTTCAAATTCCAATTTATGGTAGAATTGAATTAGATTATGTTGCAGGAATTGATAATTTCACAGCAGTGAAATCCCAAAGGTCCACTTCCCCAAAGAATAATCGGTTCGCCTAGTTTATGTTTAGATTTTAAATTTTTTTCCTTTAGTATAGATTTAGAAATCTCGTAATAGAATTCTTAGTGCAAGTATGGAAATTTCTATGAAATGGAAGTTCAAATCGGTAGGAACTCGAGTAGTCGGGTAATTGAATTTTAAATTCTTTCTAATCTGTGGGAAAGATATCCGCACTTATAGGTCCACTTTTTATTACCAGACGACACGCCAGCATCACAGTATTAATTAAACTAAATCTTTAATGAATTAATTGACAAATCCATTTTTCTTATGAGCATACAAGTTATTTTTGGTCCTAACAAGTTTCTGGTGCCTTTATTGGGGATTAGCATATAGTCCTGTGGCAATGGTGTCATAAATTTGTACATATATGATTTGGTCTTAACACTTGGCTTCAACCCTCCTTCTTCTCCATCCTGTGAAATTTCCCTACCAAATTTTAGCCTTTTCTCCCAATGCTTTGACTAGGGACTCTTCGCTAAGCCAAAGGAAGCATCCAAAGTCTAGTGTTAAGATCTGACGACTGGTATAGAGCCACAGGGATTTAATTCAATCCGGTGTCCCATCGACCAACCGGCCAACAAACGAAATTAACCTGACATCGGTAGCTCAATACAACAACTTGGAGTCCCATTTACCGGGATCCAATCACAAGTAAAAAGCGACCACACCAGGCTCACTTATCACATTTAGGTACAAACATACGCGACTATGTCATCAATATTCCCATAAGAATTTATTTACAATTCCTTTATACAAAATACACGCTAACTACCATTCCAAGCATCAAGCATAAAAGATTTTATCAAGCCACAATCCGACTTCTTCACAATTGCGACCTTGAATGAGCGTCGTCCACCGATGTACACCCTACACCTAAAATGTTTTCCTATAAAGGGTGAGCCACACGCAGTAGAGAAAAACTCCTACAAGGGCTACTCCCCACCTAAGTGCACATGCAATGGCCATGTTCCACACATTCACATTCACATTCCAAGTAAAAACATGCAATTTCTGTCATGCCATGAAATGATATGAGACTCAATCATATACCATGCCCTGAGTCCTTACCAACTCTCATCATACCGAACCATCGACTCCCATCACACAAATGTCTATACCCATGCGCGGATAAAATCCATAATTTCTAGATTACATCCAATGATCATTGTACAAAACAAATTCATTTGTTTTCTAACCAAAATCTTTTTGGATGTTACACCTCAATGATCATTTATATTCAAAACTCATGTGTCTTTTTGTGGGTAGTGAATTTTGGTGTCCCACCGCAGGCTTCGCACACTTAGACACATTCATGGGCTTTCACCGCTGGAATTATGTCTAACCACAAATAACGGGTCTTTCACCCAAGGGGGTGTCTATGGCTGTCTGTTATTACCTAACACAAGTTTTCATTTACCATTTCATTTAATCGCGACTCATTGACGTCATCCAACTAGCATCAAGCCCACCCAATCAAACACCAAATGTAGTTTTGATTATAATCATGCACTTTACACCCATTAAATGCATAACCCTGATGCATATGCGATGCAATGTGTCATTGCATGTTATATCATGCCACATGTATAATGAATGCTACATGGACAATACAATCCACCCCACTTACCGGGTGTCATGAACAATCACATCACAAGCATATGACTTCCATACATCATTTCATTCATGTTAATACATTGTACATGCATATATCAACATCAACATACAACATGTCATTCTATATTCAAGCAATGACACCCAATCAGGCCATGTAATGGCCATTTTCACATACAAACTCATCACATCACATGCCAATACATTAGAACACACATATTAACATCCAAACATGTCACTCCTTAGTCAAGCAATGACACTCTCAAGCTAGTCATTTAATGGCCCCGAAGCAAGCCACAAACAAATATAACCGGGCCACAGATCGACTTAAACAAAGCGCGAACACAGTCTCTCAACACAAATACATGCTCGCTCTCAGTGGGGTAATGTACCGCCAGCGAATTTAAAACCAAAATCCATCATCTGGGTTCACTTCGGGCATACATACCCATGTTTAGATGCCCTTCTCCTAGGCGAACACCACCTTCGCTTAGGCGGAGACTCCTTCTTCATAAAGACCAGTGGTCCTCACCCAGCGAAGCTCACCGCCTAAAGCAAGGACTCCTGAGACAGAACTCGAATACGCAAACCATTTTCTGGCCTAAAAAAGGAAAATAAACCAAGTAGAAGAATTTCTATCTCGGGAGCATAGAAGAATCCTTAGAATCCTCTCGACACTTCCTAAAACCAAAACCTTTGATTTCCCAAACTCGCTGATCCCCTACAAATCCCTGCTTTTTGGTGTACCCATGCGTGAAATTTCTCGCCGATGCAATGAACTTTCGTTTCAGCTCCCAACAAACTTTGACCAACTAACTGTGAGATCTTGGAAGGAAGCTCTTAGCCTCCCCTCTTCTCTCTTCTTCTCAATTTCTGACAAAAACCATGAAAAACGGGATCCCTTTTTCCTCATTTCCCTCGTTTCCAACTTAATTTGCTACGAAGTGGGCCCCACGTCTCGCCACGTGTCCACACCTCCTCGGGTCCGTTTCTACCCCAAAACAATTTATATCATCTCATTTAAAGTCCACATTATTTTCTATGAACTTAACTTAACTTATTTCCCAAAATCTCGCTTAGGTTTTAGATCACCCACACTCGAAATTCTTAAAACTGTGATGTCTCTGGACCAACGCACCGCTTCAGGGTAACTAGATTTCACTAGGACAAATCTAATGTGGTAAGGCCTGTTTCATCATCTGAGATCTATAAAATTTCCAGATTTTCCACATGTACTATAGAGGCAAATTACCGTTTTGCCCTTTTTTTTTGAAAAAATTTGATTTTTCTGCTTTACATTCTCCACGTTCCCTTAAAAGAATTTCGTCCCCAAATTCCCACACACAGCACAAACAATCACATGCATATGCAACAATAGTCATTTGCTATCAATGACTAAAAATATACCTTCTTCATCAAACAAGAAGCGGATAAGAAGACGAGATCTTCGCCCTCCCATGTTACCTCCTCCACCCCTCAATGCTGCCACAACACCTTCACTAGCCTCACAGTCTTGCTTCGCAAAACTTGATCCCGACTATCCATGATACGTACCGGTCCCTCCTCGAAAGTTCCATTTGCATCAACCACAAGCTCTCCCAAATCCACCACATGAGTTTGACATTGCGCATCTCCTGCAGCACTTCGAGTCGCCGGAATACGACATGAACACTGATAAACTCAAGCAGAAAAGCCAACTAGTATGCAACCGCATTCTTACCCTCTTGAGTACCTTGAAGAGCCTAATATACCTCGACGATACTTTCCTACTGGGCGAACCTCGACCAATTTCTCTCTTAGACATCACCTTCAAGAAGACATGATCACTCCACCTCAAACCTGTGAGGTGGCCGTCACGGCCAGATTCTTTTGTCCCTCTCTAAGCCGTGAGAAGACGCCAGATTAAATCCACCTCTCGCAGGTGTCTCTAACCAACTTTAACTCCATGGTGATTCTTCTCCCACCTGGCCCAACAAACTCGGGAGATGTATAATTCACTTCTCCCATATACGCCACAAGGTGTCATCTATATGCTCACTTGATAACCATTATCAGAGGCTTAATTCCACTAAGGGTAAATGCCTTCCTAGCTACCCTTGAGATCTAGGATCATCTCGCAGCATGTCCTCTAATGTCCGGATGGTCCTCGACCGACCATCTATCCTGTGGACGGAAAAGCAAAGGCTCATCACTGAATCGTGTCCCCATACCGCTAGAAACTCTTCCAAAAAGAGCCGTAAACCTGGGATCCTAATCCGATACTATGGACACAAGCACTCCATGTAACCAGACAATCTCCTGTACATACAACCTATAGAATTCCTCTAGAATAAAGGTCATCCGCACAACCAAAAAGTGTGCTGACTTAGTAAGCAGGCCCTTTATCACCCACACAGCGTCATGCCCTCACGATGTCCATGGCAAGTGAGTCACAAAGTCCATCATGATGAGCTCCCACTTCCACTTAGCTACCTCTAATGGCTAAAGTAAGCCTACTGGCCTTTAGTGCTCAGCCTTTACCTACTGACAAGTGAGACATCGACAAACGAAATCCTCAACGTGTTTCTTCATCCCACCTAAAGAATATCGCGACGAGATCATGATACATCTTCGTGCCACCTGGATGCACAGTAAAAATAGAGCAATGGAACTCCCTGAGGATCTCCTCTCTCAGATCTTCTAACTAGGGAACCACAACCCGTCCCCTATACAGAAGACTACCATCTATGTACGGCCCAAATTCCTCTGCCATTTATACCGTGACCGCATCTACCCCCGGGCTGGACAAGATTCTATGTCCCATCCTTGAAACTCGATTACTCTGCTCAATAGGGAAGGCGTATCCACTAAACTCCTCAAAGTACCCTGAGCCTAATCCTTGTACTATAGTCCAAACTGTCCCATAGTCTCGATCATCTACCACTCCTAGGAAGCTATACTAACTAACACTCCTCGTGACCTCCGCTCACAGACGCCCACCACATTTGCCTTACCGGATGGTAATTCAAATCGAAATCATAATCCTCCAAATACCCATCCACTTCAGGCTGCCTCATGTTAAGGTCCATCTCGTAAAATGTACTCTGACTTCGTGGTCTAAAACACCCCGAATCGCTTCTCACCATATAATACTTCGGCGCCAAGCCTTTGTAAGGTAAAGACATTTGCCGCTAACTCCATTTCACGTGGCATCTACTCATGGTTCTTCAACAGCAAAGAACCACATAAGCCACCACCCTCCTGGACGCATCAAAACACATCCAAGTCCATCCTTGGAGGCATCACAATACACTGTGTACCTTTGTCCCCTCTCTAAGACTATCAGAATAGGAGTTGAAGTAAGCCTCCTCTTCAATTCCTAGAATGCCCTCTCACACAAGTCATTCCACTGAACTCATTCTCCCTTCCCGGCCAAAAATGGGTAACCTCACATAGGTGTGTAGCTAACGGAGAAGTCCTTAATGAACCTCCTATAATACTTGTCAATCCCAAGAAATCGCTGGGATTCAAGATCGACTTTGGTCTCTCCTAAATCATATAACTGCTTTCAACCTTCTCCGGTCCATGGATACCTCGAAGCCAATACCAGCAGCCCTAAGAATCATCAATAAGCCAAAATTCAGCACTTCCCGACTCGTGATACAATTTATGTTCTCTCAAGGTTCGTATATAATCTCAAGTGACCCTCATGATCCTCCTCAAACTCGAGTAGAACAAGTTGTCATCCACGAAAACCACAATGAACCGATCTAGGTAGGGCTGGAACACTCTATGCATAAGATCTATGAATGTCGCTGAAGCATTTTTCAATCTAAATGACATCATCAGAACTCGAATGCCCATATCGAAGTTCTAAACGTCAGACAGGATATTCGCCCCTAACTCTTGCCAACTAATGATGACCGGCAGAGATCTATCTCAGAGTGTGGACTCGCCTCTCACCGACAACAATCATCAATCCCCAAAGGGTACCTTTCGATGGTAGCCCTATTCAATCGCCTCATAATCTATACACAACCGAAGAGTCTGGCCTCTTCTCGAAAAACAAAGATCGAGAACCCCAAGTGTGCTCCTACCAATGAAACCTTTGTCCAACACCCCGGTAATTTGACCTGAGCTCCTGGCTAACTCGGGCAAGGGTCATTCTATACCGAGTCATAGAAATAGGCGATGTACCTCAGACGCATCTCAATAGCGGGTCTACATCCCTATACTAAGTAATCCGTAGTTCATCTAAAAACATCCTCATACTCACAAAACCACCTAAGGCAGACTCCAAACTCTGCCTCACCTAGTCCTTCAGATAAGGTTTCGCGCCTAACTCCACCAACCGCCCATGCCACTGAGTCGCATATCAGCCGGGCAGCCGTCATGCTTATCCCCCCAAACATAACACAAATACCATCCAGCCGCAGTAGACAGAATAATTCTAAGCAATCATAACTAATGATAACTCGCAAAGCCGGCCAACCGGGCTCATCCCAAGGATGACATCAAACTCCGACATGTCCATGACCCTAAGGTCCACAGTAAGCAGAATCCCTGAGATCTCTAACTCACAATCCCGACATATTTGATCAATGCTTACCCTAGTTCCTATGGGAGAATTCACATGTAACGACTCTTCCAAGGTTTCACCTTTAAGCCCAAATCTTTCACACGTGATGTAGCAATGAAAGAATGAGATGCATTAGAATCGAACAATACTCTTGCCCATAAGCAAAAGAGCATAAAAGTACCCCGAATAAACTCAACTCATCTACAAGCTCAATCTCGAGGTGTAATGGCTCACACGTCCCTCGTCCCCGAAGTCCCAACTCAGGAGCTCCCGCCTCGACTCGACCCATGCCCCTACTCTATGTGGCCTATCTCTCCACGGCGCAGGTGCTCGTGCGTAACCTGGGATCGGAGATGTCTTCCTCTGCCCATGGCGGGGTAATGGAGGAACAACCGCTGGCACGTCTCACCATGACTGGACCGGGTATACCATAACCCTGGGATCCTTGTCTCTGAGGAAAATCGAGTCTCATGTGTCCAGGCTGGTGGCAATGGAAACATGTCCTCTTCCCTAACTGGTTAGTTTCCTCAGAAGCTCTCCCATCTGGATGATCGACCGCCGTCGCAGTCACGCCCGTCCTTCAAATCCCAACCCGAAAGTGTAAGTCCTCCCCGCTCTTTCCCGAGCTTGTGAAGAAGAGAGTCACTCTCCTTCCTTATCACTAGGCACCCGCATCCCCATGCCACGCCACATCCACTTCCCTCTATGGCCATGTCAGTTTTAACCATCGAGTCCATATCTCGTAGAGGAAACCCACAATTTAGTCCATAGACAATTTCAAACCATCCTCAAAATTTCTCACTTCATATGTTCGCCACATAATCATCCGTGAAACGTGCTAATTCAATTAACTTAGACACATATTCGAGCACCGTCATCGTTCCTTGTTTCAACTCTAGGAACCCTCGGGCTTTTACATGTCATGCAAATGTCGGGAAATACTTATCCATGAAGAGCTCACAGAACTCGTCCCATGTCAAGGCCTCTAAGTTCCTTAAGGCTTTAACCCAATCCCACCATACTTGGGATTCACCCTCTAGCTCGAATGCACCAACTCCATCCTCGGCATCGGGAGGTGATCTCTACATTCCAAGATCTTACCAACTCTGCTCTTAACTAATGATTAGCTTCCATCGGGCTACCCTCCTCCCTCAAGGTCAGGGAGATGATGTGCCTAAACCTTCTGAGGTTACCTTATCCTCCCGCCCACACATTTGCACTAGCCTATTCTATAATGGTAGGAATAACGACTCATCACAAGAATGGTAGCAACGCAAGACAAATAGCTTCCATAAGGTCATATTAGTTAGCCGGTGGTGGATGGTTGTCGCTTCCGCCCACCGCCTAAGTCCTCTTCTCGACTTTCCATATACATGTCAAAGAAAATTGAGATTCCTTTTCTTGTTTAACTAGTGTGCATGTGCAAACTACTAATAAAACATCAATAACCCGAACCATTTCTTCGGCTCTTTCCGAACCCTAAGGTTATTGTTCTCACCTCAATGTCTTATCTTTTCCATAAGTTATTCACTATGTATATAATTCACGTGATTATGTAACACATATTCACGTAGTACAAAACATGAAATGCAATAATGAATGCAATGGTTCAAACCCATGCCCAACAAGTCCTAGGTAATCGTGATACTTACGCCCGATACTGTCGCGGAAGTCGACATCGATTCATCAGCACCGGCAATCACAACCCAGTACGGTACCATGCTAACTATATGTCCGTACCCATGTGCCCCACCAAGCCCCTTGGTGCCCGTGATACCTAGGCCCGATACCGTCGCACGCCCCCCCCTCCCCCCCCCAACCGTTAACCCGCGATAATGAACCTCAGCACCAGCGCCCCGATACTCAATAAACCCTGAGTCCCATTTACCGGATCCAATCATTAGCAAAAGTGACCACATCAGCTCACTTATCACATTTAGGTACAAAACATATGCCACTATGTCATTAATATTCCCATAAGAATTTATTTACAATTATTTCCATACAAAACTACATGCTAGAACTAGTTCATTCCAAGTACTCATAAAAAGACGACAAGCCACAACCATTTTCATAATCATAAGCCTCAAATGAGAGTCAGCCCAACGATTTACACCCCGCACTCAAGTGTTTTCTTATAAAGGATGGTTTACCAAAGAGGAGAAAAACTCCTACAAGGGCTACTCCTCACCTAAGTGCATGCAATGGCCATGTGTTCCACACATTCACATTCACATTCCAAGTAAAAACATGCAATTTCTACTATGGGATCCTACATGTCATGCCATGAAATGAGATGAGACTTAATCATGTATCATGCTCCGAGTCCTTATCGACTCCCATCATACCAAAGTCCTTACCGACTCTCATCATACTGAGTCCTTACTAACTTCTATCACACAATGTCGAGACCTACGCGTGATAAAATCCATCATTTATGGATTATATCCAATGATCATTTTAAACAAATCACTGCCAAACCAAAATATTTTCGATGTTTAAGCACATCAACATCATTATATTTTAGAACTCATGTGTCTTTTCAGGTAGCGAATTTCGTGTCCCATCAAGAAGCTTCGCATCGCTCTAGGACACTTCACTTCGGATTTCACCGTTTTCTGAATTATGTCTAACCACAAATAACGGTCTTTCACCCTGTGGGTGTCTATCCCCGCTATTACCCGACTAAGTTTTCTTTTTACCATTTCATTTAACAAGAGACTCGTCGGGACGCCGTCCGTCCGCATCGATCCCACTCCACCAAAAACCAAACGCAGTGTTGATTATAACCATGCACTCACACCTATTCAATGCGATGTCCTCATGCATATGCAATGCAATGCGTCATTGCATGTTATATCATGCCACATGTATAATGAATGCTACATGGACATTACAATCCACCCCACTTACCGGTGTCATAGACAATCACATCACCTACATGTGACTTCCATACATCATTTCATTCATGTCAATACATCATACACGCATATATCAAAATCAACATACATGTCATTTTATATTCAAGCAATGACACACCCCCAATTAGGCCACATAATGGCCATTTTCACATAAATAAACTCATTACAGCATAACATACGGAACAATACATATTGACATCCAAACATGTCACTCCTTAGTCAAGCAATCACACTCTCAAACTGGGGCCATACAATGGCCCTAAGCAAGCCGCCACAAACAATCATAAACCGGGCTACAAGATCAACTCTTAAATAAAGTGAACATAGGTCAACATTAACATAGCTCACCCAAAGGTGAGCCTTCCCTTTCCCCGCCTAGGGTGAGTGGTTCGCCTAGGCGAGCAATAGCCTTGCCTAGGAGGACCAGAAAATCCACCAAATCCATCATTAGGTTTGCCTACGCGTACATACCCACGCCTAGACAGACCCTTTCGCCTAAGCAAACACCACCTTCGTATAGGCGAAGACTCCTTCTTCCTAGAGACCTCGTCCCTACCTGGGGGAGAAGAACACCCGATGAACTCGAAACATCCTACCATTTTATGCCCTAAAATGGAAAAATAAACCTAGTGAAGAAGAATTCCCACCCTCTTCGAGCGCAGAGAATCCTAGGAAGCCCGTGGACACTTCCTAAACCTGAAACCTTTGATTTCCTTAACTCCTCGATCGGATCCCCAAGAAACCCCATTTTCTAGACCCACGCTTTAGCCCTCGTCGATGCATGAACTTCTGCTCTAAATTCAACGAACTTCGACCGACCTAACTGTGAGATACTGAAGGAAGCCTGCCCCTTCTTTCTCTCTTCTCTCACTCTCGCACAAAAACCACAGAAAATGGATCCCTTTTTCCCTTTGCCTCTTCGGCTCTAACTTAATTTAAGTTAAGGGAGTCACCGCCCACGCCTCACCACGTGTCCATTACCCGCCTCGGTTCGCTCTCTACCTCGAAAAATTTAGATTTCATCTCGCCTCAAGTCCACATTATTTTCTATGAACTGAACTTAACTTATTTCCCAAAATCTCGTTTTTGGCATTACCAATAATCAGTTGCCCCGAAATTCGTGAAAATCAAATTATCTCGGAATTCAATGAAATTCGTTTAGGTAACAAGATTTTGCGAGATGAATCCAATGGTGAGTTCTATTTCATCATCCGAGATCTAGAAAATTTCCAAGTTTTCAACCTATACTATAGTGAAAAATTACTATTTTGCCATTTTTCAGAAAATTTTGATTTTTCTCGGGTTTTACAACCGTAGCTTCTCAACATCGTCCAGCCGAGATTGGAATTCCCTATGCTAGCAAGCCATGTTATGAATGGCCGTCACAACTTGGAAAATAGAAAATGATAGAAGAAAATAAAAACACAAAATTAACAATCAGGTACTAAAAATCAAAACTTACCAGCTCAACCGACTGGTGAAAGTTGTGATTGCGGATGAACATCCCGTCCTCGGCCACGCACTAAAAAGTCTCCCTATCCAGCGACCGAGAACGTAGATGGAATACTGTCACATTTGTCGCCTACACCCTGAGTGAGAGTGGGGTAGAGGTCACATGTGCGTGATCGGGCGATCCCCACTGCTGAAGGGGCTCCAACGATCAATGATGTCACGAGTGCCCTCTGGGCCAAGAGCCACTGTGTCCACTGAAGGATGGACCCACTTTTGTAGGGAAGCATACGAGCTTGGGCAAAGAATTCCACAAGCATCCTGGGCCATGAGGGTTTGGCTACTGGGTAAAGCCCTGTCTAGAACGACGGAGCAGTGACTACCTCTAAAGGAGCCTCCGCCAAAACTCCTTCAGCACCAAGAGATACCCCGACTAGGAT
Source organism: Tetrastigma voinierianum (assembly GCA_016808115.1). NCBI lineage: Eukaryota > Viridiplantae > Streptophyta > Magnoliopsida > Vitales > Vitaceae > Tetrastigma > Tetrastigma voinierianum. The sequence continues at coordinate 224,652 of JAEQBH010006464.1, forward strand.
TCCATCCTCCGGTAGTGCACAAGCCTCTTTTGAGGGCATCTTGGGGGGCACCTCCAAAGCCACCACACTGAAGCTCCTACTGTAGTCCACATTTATTACCACCCGGGATCTGAGCCTCTATCCTGGGCTAGTCGGCCTTCTGACGCTTTTCCGTGACATTTCACATAGGGAAGTTAATCCCTGAGCGCTAGTCGTTCGCTTGCGCATCCTCACAAAAAAACCAAAAACAAGACCGGGATCCTCAAATTCTTCTCCTCCTCAATCAACTCACAACTCCCTGATTCGCTTTTGTCCCACAAACCCCTCCTAATCCTGCCCGACAAATTTGTCATTCGATCTTCTTTTTCTTTTTCTCTCACGTTTAGGACAAGCTTGGGTCCCGTATGGCCAAAGTGCAGACGAGACCAAGCAGACAAGGGGGTCTGTGAGCGCCCACTGGAAGATCCCTCCCAGCAAGGACCTAAGTCCACAAGTACAAAGTGCTCATCCCGACTCCCACCTCTGCTGGGCAAAGGACGAGGAAGAATAGGCACTATGTAAGGGGAAGGATTGGCGCCCAACTCCTATAGGTTCTTCACAAATAGAAAGAGCTCGTGGTGGCACTCCCTCTCCGTGATCTCAAGAAGCCGACATATGCGGTCCAACCTCGCCTTCTCCACCTGCAGACTAGGCCTACCGCCACGCCTCTACCTACAAATCATCAAGAAGATAGGTATGTCAATAAACCCATAACCTAGGGAAATGTGAGACATACCAAAATGAGATACATCAAAATAGAGACAAACCTGGGAACGAAAGGGACTAGTTCTAATCAAAAGGAAGCCCTGGAGAGCTAGGGATCTCATACCACAGGCCCTTAACCAAGACGACCCCTTTCGCCTCCGTCTTGGGGGAGTCGGGTGTGGAGCCTGGAGCCATAGGCTTCGTACCGGGGATTGTGGCCTGACATGGACAAAGGGACCTCAATCCCCACCCCAAACTATAAATGAAACAGATCTCCACCAATGAGATATC